>JADKLZ010071522.1:5981805-5995469 GCA_021533235.1 Biomphalaria straminea | reverse complement strand
GTCTTTGAAGCGTTTCCGTGGGGCGCCTCTGTTACGTCGACCACATATATATATATATATGTGTATGTGTGTGTGTATGTAAGTGTACATAATTAATCTTTATTAGCTTCATTGTTTCCGAAGGCCTTCATTGTGTTCTTCCTGGAGCTAGTGGAAAAATTGTAGAGTCTCCCTCTTGGCCGCAAGGGGGTCTGGGGGAGCGGCGAGAGCTCCCCCAGTGCGGGGCGAAGCCCCGCCGCCAAGCACTATTTCCGGTATTGAATGCCAACAAAATACATATTCTGAGGTATCTATGGTGCATTATCTTGCTATTAAAAAGTTTTATTTCAAAAACCTTATGGGCCATTCTTTCTGACTTAGACCCTCCCGCACAAGATGTTTCAACAAAAATCTGTGACTGGCAATTTCTGAAGCCTCTTCCCACCTGCTCTGAGGGCTCTAAGTTGTACTTGGATGTCATCGCAACTTTTATTAGGGAGTAATTTTTTTTGTCGGAGAACATGTCTCGCTAACCTCATTCGGAGCTCTGTCACAACCTTACTAAGGGGTCGACTCCTAGTTCGGCATAGGATTTTTTTGATTTAGACCCGATCTCTATAACTAAGTCCTAAAATCTGTCTTAGGCATCTTGTTGAGCTACATTTTTTTTTAAATTTCGCAGACGACTATTCACTGCACTTTATTAATGGAGCCCAGCCACTGGTAGAAATGTGTAACCTTTCTTGACTAGGCTCGTGTAATTGGGTGTCTGTAGTTTGCTAAAAATTTTATATCGAAAAGGAAATTTTTATTGTCAAAATCATTTTTTAAACAAGTTTAAAACCCCATAGCTACGCTCATAGATTTTGGTGAATTTAGTTTACATTACAATAATGTATTTTCAACCACAAACCTCTCGGTGGGTGGATTTTAAACTCAAAACCATCCGTAGGAGGTGTAAACTTAAAAAAAAAACTCTCTGGAGGAGGGGGTTTAAACTCTAAATTCCATACGGTTGGCTACTTGGCTACGCTCATAGAATTTTGAGTGTGTAATTTGCTTTTTTATATTAAAAAGGGGGTTAAAACTCAAAAACCCTTTTGGCGACGCTCATAGCATTTAATTTGCTTTTTTTTATATTGAAGAGGTATTTTTTAGCTTCAAATACCGCTGGAGGGAAGTTTAAAGTCAAAACCCCTTTTGGCATCGCTCATATAATTTTAAGTGTGTAATTTGCTTTTTTTTTCAAATTGAAGAGATATTTTTTAGCTTCAAACCCCGCTGAAGAAGGGTGTAAACTCAAAACCCCCTATGGCTACGCTCAAAGCATTTTTAGTGTGTAATTTCCTTTCCTTATATTGAAGAAGTATTTTTTTTGCTTTAAACCCCGCTGAAGAGGGGTTTAAACTCAACCCATCCCCTTTGGCTACGCTCATAGCATTTTGAGTGTGTAATTATTTTTGTTATAAGAGGTTTAAAACTTAAAACCCCTTTGGCTGCCCACATAAAATGTTGAGTGTGTAATTTGCTTTTAACGGCCAGCCCCGCTGGGGGGGGGGGGTTAAACACTAAACCCCTCTTGGCTACGCTCATAGAAGTCGGTGACTGATGTATGGATAGTCTTACATTGAAGAAGGGGTTTTATCGAAAATTTCGGAGGGGGTTTTAAAATCCCCCCCCCCTTTAGCTATGCTCTTGGAATTTCGAAATTGTCGTTTACATTGTTTTTTTTTGTTTGTTTTGTTCTATAGAAAAGGGGGGTTTAAAACTGCAAAATCCCTGTTAGGGGGTTTTAAACTCAAAATCCCTTGGCTGCACTGGGACAAATGATGGTTTAGTATTGAAATCTCGCCTAAAGTTAACAAGATCTAATAAAAAAAAATCAGTAAGTAAATTCCGCCCTCCCCCCCTTTCGGGGGGGGGGATTTCATTTCGGGGGGGGGGATTTCCCTAAGGGGCCCCCCCCCCTGGCTACGCCCATGATATATATATATATATATATATGTATATATGTATGTATACGCACACGCACGCACGCACACACAAAATGGTTAAATAAGAGTTACAGCAATAATTATTTAAGTCGATAAAAAGGGGGGGGGGTAGAGGGTTGGGTGTAATATAGTTCAAGGACACACTACACAACAAACATACCACCAAAGGCTAGAGGTAAACGATATAGACCTCTGTTCCGAACTAATATGCAAGCTGTAATACGAATGTTAATCTTAACCTTACTATTGTTTCAAAAAAAATGAAAAAAAAAAATTCAAAGTAAAATGATTCGTAACTTTAATCTAATAATAATGTTTGAATACATAAATCTAGTACGGCAGAATATAATTAAAGCTCCTAATCGCACTTAAAAAGATAATTGGACGTACACAGTGGCGTAGCAAGATACCCGTGGGCCCGGGTTAAGACTATCTCGTTGGGCCCCCTCCCCTCAATAAGACAAATACAATGTATGGCAAAAAAAGTGAGTCATCTGAATGTATCGGTACAGTGACCAAAAGACATTCAAATGTAAATATAGAGTAGTTGTTTTTTTTAATAATCTTATCACTTTTGACCTCGTTAGAACTCCAACACGAATTAAAAGTCAATGTTTGTATAATTTATAACAGCATTCAACGAGTGGATGGAGTTTCAAATATATAAAGAAATGTTTTATGAGTGGAAGTTCCCATTGTACTTATTTACATTTCTAAAACACTTCTAGGTGTCAAATTTTGAAACATTTAATACAAGCTAGTATCTAGTTCTACGTCCAATATTTGAAAGTAAACAGATCAAATATTTATTTACTGAACATTTCTCTGGCCTTCTAAGTAACAAAGTAAGAAACCAGTGCATCTATTTCTAAATGCGCTAGCGGCTTCTTTTGAAGCAGCAATCCTCAAAGTCATTCAGGTATCCAGTCATATTGGAAGCTCCTTCATAGCTTTAGCCTAGCAGTTTATTTGAGGATAAAAGGGGATTTTTTATTACTTTGAGCATTTGTTCAGCTAATACTGCTAACGCCTGATTCTCACAAATACGAAAACCTAGAAATGACTATCTAATTTCTATTTCTTGGATGTTCCGTCATCAGAGATCACTAGCAGTATAAAAAAAAATCGAATTTGATATTAACGTTTTATTTGTCATGAGCGCTGTCACCTATGAAAGAGACAAATTTGTAGAGTGGAATTTCTAAAGTACCTGTGTTTTTGCCTGCACTGCATTGCCCAACATGTCAAATATCTAGTTTTGAATCTCTTGGGCTTTGATTTCTGAGTTTGTGTGATACACAAACTCAGAGGCGGCCCCTGTCGGAGTCGGATCCCTGTCAGATCCGCCTATTTGCAAGATGTTTCGGTGACAAAGATTTCTGAGGGCGCAGTCGTCCTAACTGAATGTCCATAATCTCCACTTCCCTTACGGACATACTAATGCTATAATTAAAAGTTCCCCAATCTGTGTTTAACCGGACCTATTAAGTTTAATTTATATTGTAGAGTGGATACCGTGCAGTCCACCTGCTATTTTTTCTCCACGAAAAATTGGTAACAAAAACAATGTTACAAATACAGGAGGACAACAAAACAGTGACGGTTAAAAATTTCCGTTGTTAATATATTTTTTTTAATGTTGTTTATTCAGAGTATACTTTCACTTTGTCACTTACACACAAGACAGACATGTTCAGGCATACACGTCCAGACAATTATAATACTGTTGAGCAGTCAAGGTTATTGAGAAGTTATATATAGTTCATGTTCAAATTCACTATTCATTGTGATATATCCGACGGAGTTTATCAATTATAACTTCATAGTTTGTTTTTTAAAACCATTTTTTTACTGTTCATTGTAATATATCCGCTGGAGTTCATCAAATATAAATTCATAGGTTAATATATTTTTTAAAGTTTTTTTTTTATTCAGTACTGCTCTTGACACTTTAGAGTCCTTATACTACCTACAAAGGATTACATCTCACTCAAAATGAATAATCTACATTATTTAGAAGTTCAAGGCTTCTCTGTACTGTTAAAGTCATAGACTGTTTTGGAAGAAAGATCTTAAAAATTCTTGTAGTTTTAAATTAAATTTAATAAGCTTTTAATTGGTTCCATTTAGCCTGAATAATTTAAAAAAAAACACTATTTGTAGCCTAATCTTTTTATTTATTTTTTTTAAAAATAAATTCATGCGATCGGTTAAAGAATTTTATTAAAAGTACGCTTTGCGTTGTAGAACATTGTAAAACGCTTATAGAAAAATTAAAAATGTTAGTGGAAAAATAGTACCTTCTTATGGGTAGAGTCTTTGAGTGATTTATAGCAAAGATATTTTTTTTTATTGACTACATTCAGTTGAAGTACTAGTCACATAGAATTAACACTCAGAATGTACTTAACTTAAAAAAAACGCGATCAAGGATTTTACTAGTAAATTTGCTTATAAAGTCATAATAAAAGTAATCAGGCCAAAATAAATATTACATGGAAATGTTTCTTCTCTTCCTTATGCACTGTTTAATTGTGTTTGCCCCATTGTCATTCATATGTCATAAAAAAAGTTACGGCAAATGAAATGAGTGTATCAAAATTTCGATATCGTTTAGATATGTAGATTAACTGAATGATTTCAACAAAACATTAAGAAACTGGAACAGACACAAAATAGAGATGTGAGATTCATAGCAAAAAGAATATTTACATTTGGCTAGAGTAACACCTTTAATAAAATCACTTAATTTAAAAAGCCTTAAGGATAGAAGACTTAAAAGTGAAGTAGCAATTATGTATAAAACACTGAACCATTATCTTCAAATAAAATACTCAGATGTTTCGGATGTTCCTTCTAAGTTGAAAATAATTAACTTCTCGCTGGACGACAGAGGATGGTGAGCACATGACACCATCGTTAACCGTAAGCCCCAGAAACCAATGACCTTTACATCGTCTGCCCAATGGATCACAAGGTTTGAACTTTACTTACTGTTATTGTTTAGCCAATAAGCTCAAGTCTCTGTCTTACAATGCATGTAATAGTAAAAAAAAAGTCATCTGATTCTGCGGCCTACGGTTAACGAGGGTGTCATGTGGCCAGCACAACGACCAACCGCCTTTACTTTAACCCAACTAATTAGAGCTGGGTGGACCCAGAGGCGCCCAAGGATCACGAAAATAAAAATCTCCCGCGCACTACTAAGGCCTCCCCTGCTTCATCACGTCTCTGACCGTTTGTCCACATCGCCATCGGAGAAACCTCCACAAGTTGGCAGAACTGCACCAGCTTCCAGATGTTAACCTGTCCTCTTTTATTTTTATTCAGTAGTTCAAAATGTTTTACATTGTCAAAAGTAAACCTTTCATCAAACCTAGATTGAAGCCTAACAGCATTGCAGTGAGCTCATGAGGAATTTAGTGGACTAGATATACGTAGATTATGAACGACAATTTTCCTTCCAATGAAACCCCGGGACAACTAATCTTCACCATTTGACACCGAGAGGTCCTGGAGTTGTTAGAATCACCACAGACTGAAAAGATCTCTTGACTTTTATTCAGATCATACTTTCAATTATAAAAACACACAAGACAAACGTGTAAACGCATCCGCGTTGAATAGTCAAGGTTATTGAAAAATTGTATATAGTTCATGATCATTTACATTGTTCTATGTAATATATCTATAATATGCTGTGGATCTTCAATTAAAAATTCAGAGTCGCAGCTATATGTGCATATAATACTGTTGAGCAGTCAAGGTAATTGAGAAGTTGCATATAGTTCATGATCAAATACACTGTTCATTGTAATATCATCAATTATAAGGTCATAGTCTCAGATATAGGAGCATTAGCGAGTGGTCATAACAAGATCAGTTTTTCAAGTTCATTACAAAGAGCGAAGATCCAAAATTATTCATAGTTAATGATTTTGTTGGATCGTTTACCATCTGATAGATCAGTCTGAAGTCCTATTGATCTGACAGATCAGTCTGAAGTCCTATTGATCTGATAGATCAGCCTGAAGTCCTATTGATCTGATAGTTTTATGTCTAACACTTAATTCTGCCGGTGCGCGGTGGATGGGCGGTAAAGCGCTTGACTTCTGAGCCCGGGGTCCCGGGTTAGAATCCAAGTGAAGGCTGGGATTTTTATTTGGGATCCTTGGGCGCCTCTGAGTCCACCCAGTCCTAATGGGTACCTGACATTGGTTAGGGAAAAGTAAAGGCGGTTGGTCGTTGTGCTGGCCACATGACACAATCGTTAACAGTAGGTTACAGAATCAGATGACCTTTAAATCATCTGCCCTATAGACCACAAAGTCTGAAAGGGAAACTTAACTTTCTACTTAAAGCTGCGCTAATCAACAATGTTCCTGGACATCAGGTAACTCTACAATTGGACAGACAGATACGGTTTTCAGATTTTCACTTATCGTCAACCCAAGACTGAAGCCAAACAGTATTGCAGTGAGCTCATGAGGAATATATATAATCTAAGATTGACTATGATTTCCGGTTATGTCGGGTCCTAACCTCAGCATTAGCTTTTCATCATAGGAATCCTTAGTCTCATTTCTTGCCTTTTTTTCTTTTTGGGGTATATTTCTTTCACTTCTTTCAATTGTTTTTTTTTTTTTTTTTTTTTTTTTTTGGGGGGGGGGGCTTTCTTCTTTTCTTTTTTTTTATTTTAAAAGAAAACACCTAACACATTATTTCATATAAGTAATAACACAAAAAAATATTTTATAAAAACAAATTTTGTGAAAGCAATAATTTCAAAAATATAATCCATGATTTCCATCATGAACGTCGAGTAGATTAAAGCAAAGGTCCGGAAAATGATGCCAAAGTCAATTTACCTAAATCTTGATTTTTTTTCTCAAATAAAATATTCCCCCAAAAAAATAAATAAAAAATTAAGGGTTTAATTTTTTTCCCTTAAGAACCCAAGACAAAGGACCTCCATCCTATATCATCCGGAAATCTCTGGAGTCTGTTAGAGTTACACAGATATTTATATAATGAAATGATATGTTTACTATAATAGTACAAAAACAATGGAAGTATGCGTATGAAGATCGTGAAGATTAATACATTTTCAAATAAAACGTTTTTTTTTTAATGTTATGTCTGGTCTATTAGACTTTTTTTTTTTATTCAGATTATACATATGTTTACAATAACACACGCAAGACTTACTTTAGAAAAAGGACTGAGCTGGTCTTGCAAAATGAAAGGTGGATTTTACATATTTAAAATATAAAACAAAATTTAAAAAATAAAGCTTTAAGAAAAATGAATAATTTGCATCTGTATCGAAAATTAAATTAGTGACATCCAGGACTATCCCTATTTCTTGACCAAACTCTACCCCTCCACCCCCATCCCTGTAATACTACCAATAGTTTTATGAACAGACAAGGACAAAAAAAGAATGGGATGATATGGAAACGATTGTCATTTAAAACGCACGATTAAGGCTCTACCTAATGGAAAGCAAATCCTTACATTAAAGGTTAAAACACTGGCTATAGTGTTTATATAAATTTTGAGACAAAATTCAGAATATTTTAATGGAGCTTTTTAAATTCTATTTTTTGATGTTTATTTTACAAACGTGCATTTTTTTTTCACTTTTGTGTCATTTTCAAGTTCTCAACTAATTAAGAGTCATGGGCCCAAGCGCAGTGGGCCCCTAATGGTCGTGGGCCCAGGTTCATTGAACCCCTTCGCGCCATGGATGCTACGCCTCTGGACGTAGAATAGATAACTTCCCTGGTTAGATAAACAGTTATTTATTGTATAATTTAATGTACTTGATATATTTACATTTTCAAGATGTCAGCCGTATGTATCAAAAGGTTACAATGGTTCAATTTTAATCCTAAAGGTTACTCTGACATTCCAACTTGTTAGTAGGTCATATAGTCTAAGTGTTTATGTGGGTGTGTGAGAGTGTACATGTACATGTGTAAAAGAGAAGGGGGGGGAGTGCGTGATGGAAAAGTCAAAAGAAACTTTTAGTTATCCATTTGTCTCTTTGTTTCTTTGTCTCTTTGTTTGTTTGTTTGTTTGTTTGTTGTTGTTATTTTTGGAGCAACTTAGGAAATAAAGAGGACTTTTCCTTTTAAAGGGAAGTCAACACATTGACTAGCGTTTGTAAGTTTATTTCTATTATGTGGTTACATCCCTTCAGATCACGTGACTGGAGAGCAAGTCGAAAGTCGACATGAGTTTTAGGTCTGTCTGTAGACACACTCACACTCAGAGAACACGGCAAACGAAACAAAAATAATGTGACAATTTGTAGGTCACAGGCCTCAGGTCAACACATGACCACTTTTGACCACTCTGGGGTTACACAGGCTTCAGGCTGACACAGCCACTATTAGCCAAGAAAAACAAACAAACAGGTCATGATGCACTATAAGCTTCTGGGAAATCTATGATCCTACATGCTTCATAGACTCCCACCTATAGACATCCGTTCGGTAAAGCCTATCTGATGATTCAATACAGGTTGAGCCCCTCAGAAACGGTTTGCAAGGCCTTATATTAACATCGTAAGGGGAATCACTCCTAACTATACAGTTATCAAAATTAGTAAACTCCCGATTATGTCACAAGCATGAACTGTAACCCAACAATTAGGCCAAGTATAAAAATTAAAAATATGCATATTTAACAGCGCCTATATCCGAAGTCTGAAGGAGAATAAAGCTAGAAAGATTTCAACTGAAATAATTTGTTTGAATCACAATAAACAAATGTAGAAGTTATGCAGTTAGGCTGTACATAGAACAGAGTGGTAGGCCTACATCGACTATGCATCTAGTCCTTTTCTTCACTTCAAATTTGACTGTCGACTTGACAACATTGGAAGGAGACTCTTTGTTTCAAGTTTTTGCAGGCAACAAATTGTTGCAAATAAGATAAGATAACTTTATTGATCCAAACATATGGAAATTTAGTTTGACTACAATTGACAACCTCAGCGTAACTGCTGTACAATAACAATATAGATGCACGATATAAATGCACATAGGAACAAAATTCACAAACGAAAATGAAGAAGAAAGACAACTGTTTCAAATCCTACCTACCATGATAGTCTGAGCTTTAGCAGCACAAACCATTGGCACGTATTCTTAATTCAGCTTCCTATATACCCTTACCATCTAGTCTATAAGAATTGTCTATATCCAGGGCGAAGTGTCGGTACATTCTCGTAAATTAACTTGGTTTCATTACAATGGATAACTATGTGGTGAATCCGATCACAACACACGACCAAAAAGAAATATTCCCAATTAAAGTTCTGTACTCAAGAATGTAAGAGAGCAGTTATCAAGAAACGGCAATGGAATACAGATCATTAATCGGTTCATTGCGCTTGGGCCCACGACCAACATGGGTTCAAACGGGCTCTTGTTATAAGAAATAAAACTGTGTAGGCTGTACAATTTTAAATAGTTATATTATCATATCATTTTACTGAACCATCGTTAATACTTATATGATACTTTCATGATTACCGCATGATCAGAACGATATTTATGTAACACATATATAATATTCCTATGATGACCACTTGTTATTTTTATGAAGCAGAAGTCTATTTTCTCCCTTTTCGTCTCCTGCTATTTATAGAACTACCCTCATCGATCTTCTTAAACTACGTAGACAATAAGTTAAATAAATAAAACATATTTATAACTTAACGCCTGTAAAGACTAGAACTCACATCGTCCTCATCAATACCTATCCTCCTGACCCATATACACTCGTCACTTCTTTGCACAGATAACATTTCACAGCCCACAAGCCCAAAAAAAAAACAACAATACATAGACACTGTTTTAAGATTAAGATTAAGACTGCTTTATTGATCCTTAATGAAATTTGTTTTGATTAAAAGGACTATTAACAGATGACACAACATAAACATACACATAAATAGAACAGACACAACATAAATTCAGCGACTACAAACAGGCATAACAGAACATGAATAAAATATCATGACAATTTAGAACACAATTTGTGTCCTTAAGTTAACAACGAGAGAATGGTGCTCTCGCGCAGTCAATAACTTAAAGGTGATATTTTAAGAAGTGTTTAAAATTCTAAAAATACATTTTCTAATCCTAGAAGAACATTGTGTATGAAGTGCGAGATGAAAGCATTGTCCTGGTTCCATGTTCTCATGTTTCTCTATCCAATGATTGAATCGTACACAGCAGGACGAGACAAGCCTGATGAGTATCTTTTCATGTCATAGACTTCAAGAATTAATGTTTCCCTTTTTTCAACCCCGCCCTAGTTCACAGCTACATGTGAATCAAGCCAGTGAGTAAAATACGTGATAGGGCGTAGGGGAGAGAAAGGAGTCATGGGGGGGGGGTCTGGGGGAGCAGTGTTGCCAGCTTAGACATTAATAATCCCAACAAAGATGACCCTGGTGGTGGACCTAAATGTAAAAAAAGAAGGCCAGGGATGTTGAGCGCGGAGCAGGAGAGTAGGAGACAGAAGGAAAGCTAACTTCCGGTTCAGTAATAGAAACCCGCGAACAAAAGGTAGAGCTAATGAAATGAGGCTGGAAGGATGAGGGTTTGAATGCGGGCTGGAATACAAGATTGCAGATTATGTTAGAAATACATACAAAGAATCTTAATTGGTCAGAGGATTTTTTTTGGTCATTTTTTTAAGAACTTAAAGAAGAACCTAATACCAACACACACACATACGTACATTATACAAAGGAGGAGCAAGAAACTGGTCTCTATTTGAGTTCGAAATCAATTTCCTAATGTAAAAATAAAATCAAATATAAAAAAAAAACTGTTTCAGAGAATATTAAAACATTTTTATGAAACCTTAAATTTTGAAGAAATATCTTCTTCTTTGTTTCTTGTATTATATCTTATATTTTATTTGTAAAAATGGCACCATGACCTGTTAACTTCTGTCAAAAATCTAAATCTTAATGGCCATATCACAAGATTGTCAGGGCTTGCAGAGACCTTCCTACAGGGAACAGTACCAGGGAAAAAAAAAGAAGAGGCAGAGAAAGTGATGGGTAGTAAACATTAAAGAATGGACGGCCTGACACTGAAAGCGATTATTCTCAAGGCTAAAGTCGGAGTGGAATGGAGAAAGATGGTCAACAGATCATGTGTGGTTCCCCAACTGTTCAATTGACTAAGGGATAGAAAAGTTGATGGTCAACAAAAAAATATAACGAATTGAGAGCATCACCTGAAAACCCGTTAGACTGATTTATGTCACCTGATAAGAAGCCCACAGAACTAGTTGAACACTAGTAGCCTTGCAAAGCTCTTAGAATAAGGACACATTTCTTCCACAATAGTCTGGTGGCTCAGTGGTAAACGCTTAGCTTCCGAACCTGGGGATCATGGTTTCGATTCTCTAAGAAAATTGGGAATTTAATCTGGCTTTATCATCACAGGAATCCCTGGGCCTTTGGGCCTCTTTTCTTTGCCTCTTTTTGGGCTATGTGTGCCTCTTTTTATGGGCCATGTTGCCTCTTTTGTGGGCTTTATTTTTTAATATATATATATATATATATATATAAATATATATATATATATATATATATATATATATATAAATATATATTATTTAAGATTCACAAGTATATGATCCATATGATTCACAGGTATTAATCCATAAACAATTGATACATTGCAAGTATAATATTAGTAATAGCAATATTATTTAATAGCAAAGACATACCGCTTAACCATTAAAATGTCCCTAGAATACTGCAAGCAAATGAAAATTAAACTAGATAATTCTCTACCCTAAAATCAATAATTTTCCGAAATGTCAATTCTAAGTGATTTGGATCAAACACTTTGTCATTATGTAGCGCTTTAAGCCAGCTAGCCCAAACAACAATCAAATAAGAACATAAAACTAAAATGCTATTTAACCTTGGTTAGGCCAATAATAGAATATGCATCCTCTGTTTGGGACCCCTCAACTCAAGAAAACATTAAGAAACTAGAACAGACACAAAATAGAGCAGTGAGATTCATAACAAACGAATATTCACATTTCACTAGAGTAACACCATTAGTAAAATCACTAAATTTAAAAAGCCTTCAGGATAGAAGACTTAAGAGTAAAGTAGCAATTATACACAAAACACTGAACCATAATCTCCAAATACAAAAACAAAACTTAATAAAATACTCAGAAAGACACAAAGATAAAGGCACATTCCTCGTCCCATATGCTAGGACAAATCTGTACAAATACTCTTTCTTCCCTAGTGCCATTAGAGCATGGAATGGTTTGCCTGAGCTAGCCAGGAAAACCAGTGACTTGGCAGAATTTAAGTCACTGGTAAATATGCATGACTGAATGCATGACGCGTAGGACGTAATCATCTTCTTTTTTGAAGTAACGTCTGTATTATATAAGATAAGATAAGATAAGATTCCTGTATTCGGATACAATGATCAAGTTGAAGAACAGTAACTTTTTATTTTTAGTTTTGGCAGCTTGTTTAAAAGAATAGACAAGGTAACATTCACATAGTTGTCACAATTAGCTTCTAGTAAGTCCCTAACAGTACCTCTGACTTTAAGGAATAATGGACATTCCAAATAAATATGTTCCTCGTTATCGGCACCTTCAAGATAGCATAATTTGCATTCACGGACATTTACCTGCTTTTTAGCTATAGGGGTCATCCCAAAGATAAGTCTATAAGTTATATCTCTAGCTCTTGGTGTGAAATGTTTGTTGTGTAGGTTTCTGAATGTGTCCTTGAATTCTGTCACCCCAAGGTCTCTCCCCCACTTAATGCTATTCACTAGGTTTTCTTGTAACAGCTTCTTAAGTGTTGTGTATGATTCTTTGGTCTTGTTGTGTATTAGATGTTCATTACCAGGTAAGATTCTTGAGATAGATCTGTAAAATGGATGGGTGGCTGTACCAAAATAGTGAGGGGTATCATTATGTATTGGAAGGAGACTACTTAATATTAAGCCATAATAGTAAATCGTCAAAGGGAAGTTTGTTGGGTTTCTAACTACTTGCCCTACAAGTTCTTTTAAAGGTCGAGGTTGTTGTTTACTTTTATTGCCGACATTTTAGATAGAATAAAGATCATAAAATTCTTGTAGTTTTAAATTAAATTGAATAAGCTTTTAATTGGTTCATTTTAGCCTGAATAACTTTAAAAAAAACTATTTGTAGCCTAATCTTTTTTTTTTTTCAAAATAAATTCTTGCAATCTGTGACATAATTTTTTAAAATTATGCTATGCGTTTCAAAAACTTACAGAGAAACCATATATAGTCAGTGGCAAAAAAAAAGTACCTTCTTATGGGTAGAGTCTATAAGTCATTTATATGGAAATATATTACAATATTACTTTTTTATTGACTACATTCAGTTGAAGTACTAGTCACATAGAATAAATACTCAGAATGTACTTAACTTTAAAAAAGACGCGATCAAGGATTTTACTAGTAAATTTGTTCATAAATTCATAATAAAAGTAGTCAGGCCAAAATAAATATTATGGGAAATATTTCTTCTCTTCCTTATGCACTGTTTAATTGTGTTCGCCCCATTGTCATTCACATGTTATAAAAAAAGTTACGGCAAATGAAATGAGTGTATCAAAATCAGATATATATAGCCTAT
>JADKLZ010071522.1:5951764-5976805 GCA_021533235.1 Biomphalaria straminea | reverse complement strand
CTACAAGCAAATGTTTTTATTTGCAAAAATGAATTTAAATTTATGTCGATTAGCTAATTTTATAGCTACATTATTTATTTACAATAGCTATACTATTTTTACATTTACGCATTCCGCATTCGTTTTACTTATAACATTATCATTTCATTTGTTTACAAAACACTCTTAGTGACTACATGAGAGTGATACGCAAATTAAGACCCGCGGGCCGCGGGTAATATATGGCTAGTCTATCATATAGACACATTTGTTCAGTAGGTGTGTTATTATGAGTGTGTCAGTTTGTTGTAGATGTGTTATTTATTATATATTTTCTATAGATAGGTGTGTTTCTTAATATAAATGACACCCACCCAACACAGAATTAGATGACCTTTACATCATCTGTCCCGTAGACCACAAAGTCTGAAAGAGGGACATTATTTTGTTTCTTATAATTGTTAGGGGTATTTGTACACCACTTTAATTATTTATTCCCCGCACATTAGACTTAATAGAATAATACAATCAAACAAAACTAAATAAAAAAGTATATTTCCTCTTTTAGACTTTGCAATCTATTGAGGCAGATAATGTTAAGTTCATTTGTTTCTGTGGCCAAAGGTTAACCAGAAGGATGTCATGTGGACAGCACAACTGCCAACCGCCTTTACTTTCCACAACTAATGTCAGGTACCCAGTTGTGTTGGGTGGACTCAGGGACGCTCTAAAAGTCCCTATATCCAAAATGCCAGCCTTCGACTAGATTCGAACCAAGGACCCCAGATTCGGAAGCCGAGCGCTTAATCACTGCCGCCGCGCCTCTACGTCTCTACTCAATTTGCACTGTTACAAGTCCTTCGTGTTACATGCCCTTTGTAACATTTACAAAAATCCTACAATGTAATATCATGAACCTATATGATATGGGACTATTGCATCCAATTCAGTTACAAAATGTATATAATAATAATAATAGGCTTGTCTTCGAATCCGAATATTGGTGAGGAATACAGTGTTTCCTGTGGCTATGTAACAATAAGCGACATATCTAGCATTACCACTCATACTATTAATATATGCAGCTTAACTATGGTTTCTTTTTTTTTTTTTAATTCAGTATTGTTATTTTGGTGACATCATTATCTTATACAGAACACAAATGACGACAAAACAAGGTGACGAAGACTTCTAAGGGCGCATTCGTTCCAACCTAACTGAATGACCGTAATCTCCATTTCACCGGAGACATAATTAATTAAGTCATCATTAAATGTTCCACAATCTGTTCTTCTATTGTTTCGTCCATCTGCCAATTACCCCCCCCCCCCCAACCGATAAATTGGTTACATTATTTTTCTAATAACCAGTAGAGTTACATCCATGTTTTTAAGGTCCAATAGGACCAACATTGTTCAAAAATTTTCCAGAGTTTTTATTATTTTTTAATCAACAGATTGTTTCATGTTGGACAATAAAGAAAATCAATTTGCACAAACTTTTATCTTTAATTTTTTGGGCTATAAGTGTGGTCAAAAGTTACTAGCATATTAAGAAATTACTAGATTATACTTTTTTATTTCCGATTATCTGTAACATTACATATAATAATATTTTTGGACTATTGTTACTATATTAATGACACATTGACTTTACGCAACATTGACAATGCCAGCAACATTAGATTAGAACTATCAATTAATTTATATCAGTTTTTTTTATTATTTTCGATTTTGCTTTTTAAATCGCTTTCAGCTAAGCAACAGTGAAGCCTCTTTTCAAATTCTACTATCAATCCTGATGCAATCCCAATAGTAATATGCAGTCGACGTCAGCAAAACAGCTACCTTATCCCTTAAAACTGGTGCTTCCCAGATATGTTAAGTGGTTCCCCACCTTGCTGGAACGTTGTTCAATGGTCGTTGACTTGCTGCTAGACAACCAAACCGCTGTAGAAGTATGATATCTTAACTTATACTCTCTGTGTCATTGTACGTCTCGTATTATTAACTATAACATTTGCAACTTATTGTGGGACTTAAGAGGCCAATCCTTGATACACAGCTGCGGTCAAAGGCGCCGTTGCATTTGCATTGTTACCCTCCTTTCTGCTGCTGTTGTGTATGGCATCTGCAATCCAAGACCCCTCCTTTATGATCTCTCTTCCTGTGGATCTATCGAGTGCCACCTCTTCCCAGCTGCTAGTGTAGCTTTGAAGAGCTTCATGTCGCGTTTGCATGCATCCGTAAAACGTAAAAGTTGGCGACCAGCGGCTCTTCTGCCTTCTGTTAGGACTTAGGTCGACATACAGAATGTCTTGTGGAAGTCGACCTTTTGGCATTCTACGAACGTGGCCAAGCCAGCCAAGGCGTCTGCTGCTGATAACACAGCGGATGTCCTGTAGCTTACATTCACCTCATTGGCCATTTTATCTTGCTACCTCCTTTTAGATATCCGCCTTATGCAATGTGATCATTTAACATCTTATATTTTTTTTTTACCTGCCTTGAGTAGGTAGGTTAACTTATTAAATGTGCAAAACTTTATGTGACTTTTTTGTGAACACTATTTAATATTAGTATTATTATATTATAGACAAAAATCAACTTGTGATCAAATGCAATAAATATAATATGCTTTAAAAATAATATAAAGTGTTTTTTTTGACAAAATCAAAATCATTACAATAACATTACTTTTAAGTCTCTAGTTCTGGAGTTGTCTCCTCAAACACATACACCATAGGCATAGGTAAATATAGACTGGAAAAAGGAAGTAACTTCATGTAACTGGAAAACATGTATATCTATTGAATTCGGATTCCCGAATTATGAAAAATTTAAAAATTGCATGATCTTCAGTCTTAGAGAATAAACCAAATGTATAGACATAAAATAAAGTACACACAATTGCAATTCACAAACTTTTTTTTACATGAAACTCTCTTATTGGCCAGTCTATATTTATTGATGTCTATGACACACACAGTGACTGCTATTCCGTTTCAGTTTTCGTTTTCCTTTCAATTTTTCAATCCTAGTAAGAAGTAAGAATAGAATCAAGGATTCTCAACTTATCTTCAGCTGTCCCTCCGATTGTAATCTTCCATGTGTCAAGACTGAGTTATCGATCAACGGATGATCAAACTGTTACAGCTAGCCTTGTGTCATCTTGTCACATTTCTCTTGACCGCTGGTCATTGCTTTTCATCTCATGGTGTATCATCTAGGGCTAGAATGTGTCAGTGTTCTTGCTTGCGTGCGCGCGTGTCTGTTTAGTTTATACATGTTATGAAATAGAGTATCCATACCAAAATGTTGTAAGGTTTGGACTTTGGTCACTGAATGACTTGAACAGAGATATGGACGGAAATTTGTTTCCGTTTAAATGTTTCGGACGTCTATTCATAGTTGTACATTGTTAAGTCATATTTTATATTTTGATTTGTTTTTCTTTACTGCTGATTTAGAAATGGTGAACTTACAGATATGTGTAACTTCCAGTCGCCCCAGACATAACTTTTTAAAGTCGGTGTTTATTTACAGGCAACAGTCTGTAGGCCTCCAAAAGTCTTGCTTTTGTCTTGAGGTTTCAGACAGAGAGGACTGAGTGGGCAGGGTTTAAACTCTGGCCATCTTGATGACAATCTGAGACTTATTTAACCCCTACCATAATCTCTAAATATAAAAACTAAATCTAATCTAAATCTAATAAAACACTCGGAAAGACACAAAGATAAAGGCACATTCCTCGTTCCGTATGTCAGGACAAATCTGTACAAAAGCTCCTTCTACCCTAGCGCTATTAGAGCATGGAATGGGTTGCCTGAGCTAGCCAGGAAAACCAGTGACTTGGCAGAATTTAAGTCATTAGTTAATATATATGATTAGAAGGATGACGCGTAGGACGTAATCATCATCTTTTTGAAGTAACGTTTATAAGAAAACCAGTAAGCATCTGTGTCTATATCAACGTTATAACGGTATAATAATTTGGATTTTGAAGCAGAGGACGTTAAGATCTCTTGTATCAATGGTCTATATTTAAGAGGGTGTCGTGCGGCTTTGAAGACGACCTACTGAAAGAATGCCCTATCAAAAAAAAGGAAAAAAAAAAAGTAGTAGAATTTAGAATTTTGTATCGATGGTAAGGGAAGGGAACTCTTGTATAGGCTGTTTTCCTGTGTACAAAAATAATTTATTAAGAGACATCGTATTAATTAAATCTCAACGTATAGCCACGAAAGCAACATTCTGTAGACTCAGATAAACAATAACCTCCAAACCAAAGTACTCGTGTTCATTACCGACTTCACTCGCTGCCGGAAATTAATGTGTCAACCAATCAATGCCCTCCTTTCTGTCGAAGTGGGAAAACAATGGTCCCGCGGTGAATAAGGTGTGACTCTCGAATTGGATGACTTTCACTGGCTCTGGTCTCAGAGGTGTATCGAGGAGGGGAAAAAAAAAGATTTTTTGAATTCGTTGGGGGGCGGAGAAGTCATTTAGAAGGAGCATTAATTACATTAAGAGCTAAAGTCCATTACTTTCTTTAGTTGAACGACTAACATTCACTAGAAGTCTGTTGAAAAACATTTGGAGTCTGAAAACTAAGAGTGCAATCTGAACTGAGTTTCTTTCAAAACAAAAATATAGTTTAGTAATGGGTGATATAATAGTAAAGTGCTTGACTTCCAACTCAATGAGTTACGAGTTCGGATCTCAGTTAAGAGTTTGAACGACTTGATTTCTACAATATAAATAAGTCACACAAATCATTTAAAGACAGTTGATCATTGGGCTAGCAACATGATTTCCTTGTTAGCCATCAAGCTTAGAAACAGATGAACTCTACATTCTCTTGTCCCATCCGCATATTCATGGGAACATAAATAATAATAAAAAATCAATAATATTGTTGTCTTTACAATGTAAACTATAAGAGCACAAAACAAACTGTTACTTTTACATATAAGGAAATGTATTTTTTGTATCTGCATTGGCGACGCAATAGGGTTAAATGTGTGTGATCAGCTGACACAAGTGGCACATGCCTGTAACACAGTTTAGCGTGCTACGTCGATGGACAAGGGACAGTACTGGTATGAACTTAGCACGTAAATATGACCCGTGTTATGGTCATGTGATGAAGAGTCTTCGAAAGACACAAGACAGAGAGTTTAAGGAGTGCAGTCGAACCGTCCTGGTAGAGATGGGAAACGAACCAAACCAGAACCGAACCCGAACCTCACTTATGACCGAACCGAACCCGAATTTAAAACTGATCGGTACGAACCGAACCGAACAAACTGTCCTTTCCATAATCGAACTGAATCAAGATTTTGAATTATGCTTGTAAATATTTGATTTGTATTGAGCTGTTTGTGGCTGTTTCTATAGAATATAACGTTAAATAGCATTATGAAATCAAAAGACATAAACAAATATGGCGGTATTCTTAGTTTGAGCAGCAAAGAAGTAACGCGAAGTAATAATAGATTTGATGAGAATATTTACAAAGAAGAGACAAGGTATAGGGTAGCCGCTAAAATCCTGCTACTATGTTGCTCATATTTTAAGTAGTGAAATGAAGGCTTCTTTTTATCTAAGGCGAATGCGTAAAAATGGGCTCATTATTAGTGATAGAAGAAAATAAGAATGCAAGTAAAGCCGACACACAAATGTCTTATGACAATTATGAGAAATCTCAATTAAAAACTAAGCGATTGGGCGTTAGAGTACTAAATGTTTTCTATTACCGCTGACACAACTGATACAGCTCACGTCTTGGTATTTATTCACGGTACGAAAAGCAATTTTAAAATCACAAAAGTGAAAGCTATTACAAGGGGCGTGCACCACTTGCAAATATACACGTACATATATACAAGAGGATGTTTTTATTCTTAGGGGGGAATTAACTAGAGTGACTACTGATAAGCCATAAGTATAACGGGATGTCATAGCGAACTGGAAGCAAGGATTTTTTTTTTTAAATTGTCAAGTCAAACGGAACTGTTGCAAGGTATCAGCATCAGGTGATGATGTGTTTAACACTGTTAATTGTTTAACATTTCAAGACATGAACCACAAAACTTCTAATAATTTTCTGACAGAAATACAGTCCATATATGAAGACCTTTTATGTTACAGTTAAATGCGTTGGTTAAACAGAGGAAAGGTTCAAAACCTTATATTTTATATGTAATGGGAAGAGTGGTCGATAGGCTAAGTGTTCTTGAACTTGGCTTGGCTACCTAGAAGGGGGCTCGAGGTTCGACACTCAACTCCTTGATAACCCCTCCCCCCACTGGTCCACAAATGCGATTGGACCATGCTATAAGCATGAAAGTAGCCATATATAAAAGCAATAATAATAATAATAATAATAATAATAATAATGAGACATGAGACTGAAATTTTTATGACGGAGAAATGAAAGCAAGTGACTCCATTTAACTACTCGCACGTTTGAGGGATTCGTCTTTTTAAAGTGACTTCACATCAAGTCTAAACGAACTCAACAACACACAAAAAAACAAATATCGCATGAGCTAGCTGTAATGTAGCGCAATTTCTAGATATTACTTTCGGAATAACTTCCTTCATCCTAGGAAATAAAAGTTACTATCGGAATAACATCCTTCATCCTATGAAACAAAAGTTACTTTCGGAATAACTTCCTTCATTACATTTCTTTTGGTCTCAAATGTGTATCACGCGGCCTTCGTGAGTGACCTCCAGCTGTCTCGTTTCGATGCATGCACGGATCCACGGATTTGTAATAAAAGAGCAATATTGTTTTAAAAATGTTTCTTGTATTTTTTCTTTTATGTGGTCAGCCACGCGAGTGTCCGAGATAAAAATAGCCTAAATGTTGCTTGTAATTCGACATCAGTTTTATCTAATAATTGCTAATAAATTGAAATGAACATTATTGTCATTATTACATGAACATAGTTATTTGCTATTATCTAATTTCATAACATCGAACAGAATACATAATGACATGTCCCAATAGGTGTATAGTATTGGGCTATTATAAAAAAGTAATAACTAGATATTTGTTTCTAATAATTTAGAAATGGAATATTGGGTTGATGCTTAGCTCTTGCTCAGTATTAACTTATAAAAGTAATAATCGGGATTAGAACTTAGAGCACGTCGTGACGAGATTCACAGCTTAGAAAATACTCAAAGCCAAAGCCAAAGCCACCGCTTGCTAACGTGCTCGTGGTAAAAATAAAACTAATAACAAAAACATAATTGAGAGATATCAATTCCAGGGAAATAACCGAAGATTTGACTGAAAATACATTTCCGAAGAGTTATCTTTCTTTTGGTGAACTACTTTTACCAAAGACTAGGAACTAATATTGTTTTCTTAGTATATGCTTCTGATGTTTCTTCAAATTGCACGATACATTCCACAGGACAATGGGAGAATATTGTCAAGGAGGATTTGAACCCGAGACAATCAAGGCGACAGCCCAGAGCGCATAACACACAACCCAACAGCCACCCAAGACAACATTATTTTGACACTTCAGTGCTTAATGTTTTAATCTCATTCTAGTGATGAAAAACCAATAAAAGTGGTCTTTTTCATTTTTTGTATTTTGAAGTCTAAATAAATAAGCTTTTTTTGTCAAACATTACATAAACAAACTAAACCCTAATTTACAAATAGACAAATAAAACCTAATGAAATACTCAGAAAGATATAAAGATAAATGAAAACAATATTATTCCACACGCTGGAACATATTCGCACAAGTTCTCCTTCTTCCCTAGTGCCATTGGGGAATGGAATGGGTTGCCTGAATCAGCCAGGAAAACCAACGGCTTAGCAGAGTTTAAGTCATCGGCCAACATGCATGACCAGATTGACAGTTGAAATGACTTATTATCTTTTTTTGTTAAAGTAACGTCTGTAATATATAAGATAAAAAGATAAAAACAATAAAGCGCAGCAAAAAACACAGAAAAAAAAAACCACCACTATTTAACTCATAAACATGCTTAAAGAAATAATGTAATCTTCGGACTCGAAGACAAGCCTATTATATCTATGCGAGAGCTTAATTACATACATTCAAATTATACATTCACATATCTTATAGATAATAGGCTTGTCTTCGAATCCGAAGATTAGTGAGGAATACAGTGTTTCCGTGGCTGTGCAGCCCCAGCTGTGACCTACATATTTTTCCCCATCCAGGACAAGCAAAACCATTGTCCGCAGGTTGTCGGTTTAGATTTTCTTTTCGTCGTCTGCGTTTGTCCTCGGCGGCAGATTTTCTTTTGGCCTCAAATGTGTATCCCGCGGCCTTCGAGAGTGACCTCCAGCTGTCTCGTTCCGACGCCGCATGCAGCCACGTGCTCTCTTCTATGTCAGCCAAGGAAAGTTGACGCCTAAGCTGGTCTTTGAAGCGTTTCCGTGTTGCGCCTCTGTTACGCCGACCACCTTTTTGCTCACCAAAAAAAGATTGCCTTTGGCATACGTTCGTCTCCCATACGGGATACGTGCCCTGCCCAGCGAAGCTGTCGGACCATAAGAAGTCACTCTATACTGTCCATACCGGCGTTCGCTCCGCCTACCTACAAAAATAAATGTCTACCAGGCGGTGGTTCTCTCAACCCTTCTATATGGCTCTGAGACATGGACACTATATAGAAAACAGCTAAGACTTCTTGAGCGCTTTCACCAAAGATGCTTGCGCTCCATCACGGACATACGATGGCAGGACCGCACTACAAACAGCGATCTTATAGATAGCATCTTTTAATTCTACAGGCCAATTATATCTCCTTTTTTTCATATCGGACATCTTATATATAGTGCTTATAGGAATTAACACTGTTTGCACGGTTGTGGATGATATATATATATATACTAGCTAAATTTCACCCGGCTTTGCTCGGGTTTTTCTTTCTACAAATATCATGCATTTAGTCCGTTTGAATAATCAATAATGACGTGAACAAAAAAGATGATAATTTAAAAAATAAATCGATTCATCTAGTAATAAAAAAGATAGATTGTCTATGAAAATTTCAACCTTTTATTTTGTTAGGTGATTTTAACTTTCTGTTCAGATCTGTTTCTCCCATTGTTAAAGAAACTTTATTCAGTGTAGTAAAAGCTTCGCTTGATACTGTGTTTAAGTAATCAGATCGAATGCCTGGTTCATATTATGCTGAAGTATCCCAACAGATAAAGTGAATCAGACTATCCGTACGATGTGTACACAAAAGTCAAACTCTGTGTTCTGTTACATAACATACACATATGCCAGAGCAGCTTGTCTAAGTGGATCTAAATTATTGAACTGTCAATGATCTAAATATAAAAATAACGCAAAATAGAGTTTATTCAATTTATTAGTCAAAAGCTAACATCAGTTTTTTAATTTTATTTACAGCCGAAAGTTCATGACCTCAATACGCGTTGCCTTGGTGAATTCTGTAAGCGACAAAAAGCAATAAAATATCTTTTATAATCAAATCGAAGACGTGGATGTATTTGTTAATATAACATTGTTTGTTTAATTGTATGTAGCTCTAGATCTAAAATCTAAACAATTTGAATGCTAAGTAGTTATTATAGTAAAAGACTATAAATACTGTGAGTGTGAGCTTGTGTCGACCTAGATACACTTAGCGTGTTGACCTAGACACATTAGCCGTATTTCATTCATTTCATCATCATTCATTCATTTCGTACGTCGTTATCAGGTCTAAATGCGCATAAGTAAATTTTAAATAAAAAAGTAAATTGAAAATAAAGATTTAAAATTAAACCAAATCGGTAACGGTAAGCTTAAATGCTTAAACAAAACACATTGGAAAGTAAATTGCATTATGTAAGTAGTTTATTAGTTCAATAATATCCTTTTATAATGCGCGATATTATGACCCCTGACGTTAACTTCATTCGTATCACTACGCGGCCTCTCTAACCATAGTGTGTTTACATAGCGATGTGCATGACACATGAATGGGTGACAAAAAGCGATAACATATAAATTAATAATCAATAATAATTAATTTTATGTAGATATAAATCAAGAATCTAAAAATAAAACTTGAATGCAATTGTAGTCTAGTCAATAACTAAACGCATTGAGCCAAGTAAATGACTAAACACTTTGACTTTGACCTAGATCTAGATCTAACTACACGCCCACTTTGACGGTGTTAAGGTCTAAATGCGCATAAGTAAACCTGAAAAAAAAAAATATTTTGCATCATTATGCAATTACACATATACTTAGCGCGAGGCCTATGAAAGCGCGGGGCCCACTGCTGCCGCATAGGTTGCAGTGGCTTAAGACCGGCCCTGCATTTCTGGACCTCCAACTCTTCCAGCTTGATTTTTAACTCTTTAAGTTTCCACCGCTTAAAACTTTACTTTTTAGATCGATCGATCAATTGCATTTCTAGAGATCCAGTTTCAATCCCAAATGGATCATTGTGTACTTCGTTACTATTTGTGTTTAGAGGGTTAACCAGGAATGCTAAGATGGTTTTGTTGGTTTTGAACTGCTCAAATCTGTCAAGAAATTCATCTTTGATTTTTATCAGACCTTGTGGTCTGTAGGGTAGATAATGTAAAAGTGATGTGTTGATTTTTTTAAATAACTGTGCTAAAGTAATATGTGTCAAAGATTGCATTGATTTTATCGACTTAGACATTTAAAATAAAGTAATTGATCGCTCTGAATATCTTCGGATAAATAATTAATTTTTCTTCAAAACAAACCAGTTCTTCGACCAGAACTTGGATTGGGTTTCCTTTTCCTTGTAGTTTCAGATTCAGCTCATTTATTTTTTCTGTTATATCAATCATAATTTAAAATTTTTACAACTATTTGTCATTCTCTATAGCGGTGTGACAAATGCCTTTTTCATTTAGGAATGTATTTGTTTCATTCAAGCACAAAGCTAAACGTCTCATCACATTACCTTAGGAAAGTCATAGCACTTTATAGCACTTGGGGAAGAAGAGATCGGAATACTCAGTCTCCATTTCGTTTAAGTGGTAGAGTGCTTTTAACAAGATGCTGTTAAAAATCTTTATTACCAAATTCATGACCTTATCTATTTCGGGCGGAATCGTTTTGGGCACAAGGCCCTTCTTGGTGCATTATTCAGTGAAACGTACGAATTTCTTGGTTTATTTTGCTCCAACAAATCTTTGTTGCCCTTTAGATTTTTACTGTCATACTTCTGGCTCTATCAGTTGCTAATTAAATGATTTTATTTTAATAGATCTTATTGTCTTCAAGGTATTTGCTCGGCATTCGCTGTATCTTATGCTCTAGTTACTCTAGTTTGTAATGAGAGCGGTAGCAATCCTATGGAAGACATATACCTGACAACTTGTGCCGTGTTTTATGTCGCAAAACTAATCTATAGCGAATGATATAGCACAAGAAAGTCGAATACCTTCCACCAGCAAATATGTTACATTTTAAAATATCTTAGCCATACTGTCTTGTACGGTTTCAGCGGATAGCTGGAAATGTTTGATTTTTTTTTTCAAGATTTCTGATTTATTTTTTAAATCACAAAACAGTTCTTCAGAAGCATGTAGGAAGCAGTCTTTGACATACTCATCATCTGTAAATTGTATGTCTTTTTTTTTGCAACTTTTAGTGGTGCCGCAAAGCTTGCCAGAATAGCATTACTTGTAGATTGCTTCTTTTTGAGAAGACAATTCGCTTCTAAATCATTTACTTAAAACAACAAACTATAGGTCACAATAAAAGCACGTGGTTAAAATGCCAATTCGTCTTGCGCCGAAGGGAATGAAAACCTACATAGAAATATCCAACTACGGCAGAAGGCTTCCGAGGGACTAATAACGTGACCACGTTTGTAATGGGGGAGGGATGTAAGGCGAGTACAAGTGGCGGAGAAATCGAATCGGCGATTAATCTTCGTTTTGAAAATGTTTTGATAAAACAAATAATATTTGCATATGGAACTAAAGAGCCGCAGCTTCACATCCAGGGAGCCGCAGGTTGCCGACCCCAGATCTGATCTTTATTATATACATGCCTTTCCTAATTCGGTTTCACCATTCACTGTAATAGCACAAGCATGATGCCTATGATGTTTCTTTTGCAAGCTTAATTATTTAATGATACTTTGTTTTTTGTTCTAAACATTTTAATATAATTCAGAAGAGTGAAGACAACAAAACAATATGATGAAAACTGGAACTACTGGACTTCACAGTCAAAGCTTTGTCGTATTATATAACAATTTTAATAACATTTGTTAAGCCTGTCAAGATATCATTTTTTTCAGATACTTTCGTTTACAGTAACACACAAGACAAACAGGCTGACGATGTAGGTCATGTAAAATTGGCATGATCTACTTTACTTCGGTGAAGGTTATTGAGGTGTTGTATATTGTTCAAGATTAAATACACTGTTCATTGTAATATACCTGCTGGAGTTCATAAATTATAGAGTCATAGTTGCAGATATAAGAGCATTAGCGAAACAACAAAAGTTTTTCATGTTCTTTACAAAGAGCGAAGAACCAAATTGTTTATAGCTTTCACTGATTGTGTTGATGTGTGTACCAGTTGACAGATCAGGCATTCCCATCCCCACCCTACAATACTGTTTAGTATTGAAGGTTAATGAGAAGTTGTGAACAGATCATATTCACATACATTGTTTATTGTAGTATATCCGCTGAAGTTTATCAATCAGCTGACTTA
This sequence comes from Biomphalaria straminea, assembly GCA_021533235.1. Lineage (NCBI taxonomy): Eukaryota > Metazoa > Mollusca > Gastropoda > Planorbidae > Biomphalaria > Biomphalaria straminea. The sequence goes on along the minus strand of JADKLZ010071522.1, from coordinate 5,964,085 downwards.
ACCAACTTCTTGCACTAGACCAGTATCTCACACTTTACAATGAAAGGTTGGGCTGATCGACAATGCTCCTTGACGTTGCAGTACTCTAACAGTGGACAGTCCGGTACAATTTCTTGATGGTAACTTGTCAACCCAAGGCTGAGGCCCAGTAGCAATCCAGTGAGCTCATGAGGAGTTTAGAGTACTACATATAATCTATGATTGGTTATTCTTTACAATTTGTCTGGTTTGGCGACAATTTTTTCCCCAATGAAGTCCCGGGACAACTAATCTTCACCAGTTGACACCGAGAGGTCCTGGAGTTCTGTTAGAATCAGCACAGACTGAAAAGATAAAAAATAGTATCTGTGAGTTATTTGTATAAAGCATAGTCCTCAGTACAAATAAAGCTCCACGAGCCTCTCCACCCTTCTATGCAACCCCTCCAATGGGTCAGACTACTACTTTACAAAGTTACAAAATTAATAACAATAAAATTATAATTTAATACCGAAGATATACTACATCACCATTGATATCATCAGAGACAAAAATGTTACAAGGATTTAGCATATCAACCGATAAAGGATAACTAACCAAGAAAAAAGGCAAATACACACCAATAATTACACCCTAATACATGCATACCCACATATCAAAACTAGATATATCTAAACAATCATCCTAGATACATACGCATCATAATCTTACACATTGATCAAGGGGCTACAAAACAAGTTGCAGTGGCGTAGCTACCAATGTGCGGGTGGTGCGGGCCGCACAGGGCACCAACTGGAGAGGGGCCCCCGAAATCCCCCCAGTGTATATTAATTTCCTATTTCCCTGATCTTTTCAGTACAAACGACTAAGTGTATGGACACGAACAAACATAAACTACTGTATTTGAAATATGAGCTACCGATTTATTAACTTGTCATGTCGCTATTTTGTTTCCTCTCCTTGACGGTTATCATTAAATCCAGAAAAAAATGATGAGACCGACATACTGAATGATGAAAAAGAAGAAAAGAGTTCAATATCGTAGGTTCTAGAGACTAAAGGACAGCACACAAGCATGTCTTTAGTACACTCCTCAAAAATTCATACTGAAGAAGCTGAACCATTAGACAGTGTAAACAATACAGAAAGCAGGATAATAACTCTAGACTGAACGACATTGGAGATTGGCCTGATGTCATCACAGATAATATTCGCATACACCTTGTCACTCAAGGATCTGAAACAGTTCAGTGTATGAACAGTCAATTCAGTGAGTTGTATAGACATCAAGAATCAGCAAAAGAAAAGGCTAGAAAGCTTTCAAAGGCTAGTTTTTTCGGCAAATGTCAAACAACGAGAAAGTTCTTAGAAAGTGGACGTGTTATTCGCCAAAAAAGATCCTTATTTTGCTTTCCCTGCATACTCTTCTCAATAAGATCAAGTACCAAATTTTCATTTAAATCAAAAGGTAGATACAAAGAGTGGTGGAGGTTATCCCCGAAAATAGAAAAACATTAGACCAGCAGAGCTCACATTCAGTCATCGCTTGCTTGGAGGAAACCTGAAGTTCGCCTGAGAGTTGGGAACAGTATTGACAACAAGGCCCATCATTTGATTATACAAGAGACGAAAACCTGTAGAGACTATCTGAAGAGAATCTTGGACATCATTCGTTTGTTCTCAAAGCAAAATCTGGCACTTCGTGGGTATCGCGAGCAAGCTGAAGAAGTGTTGGAAGGGCAAAATCAAGGCAATTTCTTGGAGTTAGTAAAATTAGGCCTGCTATCAAAGTACGATTCACTCTTGTGGGAGCATGTGCTTCGAACTAAGCTTTATTCAAGTCCAAATACATACATGTCTCCACAAATACAAAATGAATTTATTACATTATTGGGGGATCACGTTAAAAAACATATCATACAGCAAATAAAACAAGCCAAATATTTTTCTATTGTTTTTGACAGTACATCTGAAATTTCAAAGTTGGATCAAACGTCCAAATTTTACGTATGTTAAATTGTCATGGATAATGACGTGGTGCAGGTTAGTGAGTCTTTTATTGACTTCATCGACACAATGGACAAGCATGCTGCTGGAATCACTGAGATGATGGCTTAGACATAATGGACTGCAGGGGTCAAGGCTATGATAATGCTGCGGTCATGAAAGGTCAAAACTACGGTGTCCAAAAACGTATTATAAATGTCAATCCCCAAGCACTATCGGAACTTGCCTTAAACGTTTAGTTGAGACCCGCTGGAGCGCCAGAGGAGAAGCCGTCAAGATGGTTAGGGATACACTTTCTAAAATTATAGAAACTCTGGAGACATTAACTAACAGAGATGAAAATTCATCTACTAGATCTGAAGCAGATTGATTATTAGTTGCTATTCAGTCTTTTAATTTTCTCACCTATCTTGGATTTCGGGCTCCTGTATTAACTGAAATTAAAGATGCGCAAGTCTACCTTCAAAAACAAGGATTGTCTATTCGAGACTGCTCACTCAAACTAAAAACATAGACATTTTTAATTGGTAATCGAGAGGACATCGCTGAAGCCAGCATTACCTTTGCCGAAAGTGTGTGCTCAGATCTGAGAATCAGTACAGAACCTCAAAAACGTATTGGCCTTAAGAAAAAGATGCCTGGTGAGAAAAGTGACGACTCTGTACTTACACACAAAGAAGAGCTACGAAGGGAAATTTATTCTACCTTGGACAGGATTGTTCAAGAAATAATCACCCTTCATGATATATGAATTTTTGTCGCCTTCCCAGCTATTAAATCCTCAGGTTGAAATAAATCCCGATAGTACTCCTAGCGACATTGATAAAAACGAATTTCTGCTGGAGAGAAAGGCTTCAACGGTTTTTTAGTTTCATCAGAAGCCTCTGAACTTCCAAAACAAGGACCCGTTGAGCTCTTGAATTTCAGTAAAAAAATATCAGCTAGATGATTCAATCCCGAATATCGTTCATCATGTTTCACATATTTTTAACTATTGTGGTAAGCGTCGCTGCATGCAAGTTTTTCCAAACTTAAACTGATCAAGAATTACTTGCGATCAACGACGACAAATTTACGACTCACTAATTTGACCATTTTGTCCATTGAGCAAGAGCTGGTGGAAAAAAAATGATTTCGCTAAAATTATTGATACTTTTGCCAGCAAGAAAGCGCGTAAAATTCACTTGTAGTATGTTAATGTAACAGTGATTTTTTTTGAATTAATAATATTTGATTAATGAATACATATTATTTTGAACAATTAGTTGTTTGTTTGTTGTTTGTTTTTTTTTGGGGGGGCACCAAGATGAGGTACCGCACCAGGCATCATATACTCTAGCTACGCCACTGACAAGTTGTCAAATACTTCTGAAGGCGCAGTCCAACAGAGACTAATACATTTGCATTTAGAAAACCACTACTGTGGTACTACATACATATATCCCACGAACTGCCTTTCCACCTACACTAAATCATACATAAAACATGCATGCATATAAAAATATGCCCCCAAAAATATAAACATTCACCAATACACATATCATCCTTTATATTCCCCCTAGGTTCTCTAGTTCGAAGTCTATAATTTGTCTAAACATAATCTCAAGGCCATCAGGAACGAAGTTTTTTTATCTATGACAATTTTCAGTCTAGTATTCCAAACAAGTTTCCTATACTCTGACAAAATAATGAGATTAAAATTCCCGATTGCCTTATTGCGTAATTTAGGAACCTTATTTACAAGGATCGCCAGATTCACATCCACATCTAACTCACAATTAGCATCCAACAGATGTTTAACAGTAGTTTTAACCTTAGAAAACAACGGACAATCCAGAAACAAATGTTTCTCTTCCACTTCCACTGACATGTTACAAATTTTACATTTACAACAGATTTCTAAAATATTTACTTTCTTGCGCCCAACAGGTGTCATGCCAAAAATGAGCCTATATGTTATTTCCCTAGCCCTGGGCGCGATGTGCTTATACTGAAGATTTATAAAGGAATCCCTAAACTCTGTTATACCTTTTTCCTTACCCCATTTGATTATGAGACCCAAGTTCTCTTTTAGAGTGTACTTTAGGGCTGTGTAAATTTCCTTGAACTTATTATGTATTAAGTGTTCATTATTCAAAAGAGTTCTTGAAACCGACCTATAAAATGGGTGAACAAGTGCACCAAAATAATGTGGGGTATCATTCCGAATTGTAAGTAATCGTCCCAATCTAATTCCATAATAATACACTGCCAATGGAAACTTTATAGGATTTCTAACTATCTGTCCCACGAACTGAAGTCTTGATCTTAACTCGAATATCCTGTAAATTAATTCCCCCATCTTTTTTATCTTGGATCAAAGTATTATGCTTGATACATTTAATTGTGTTTCGGAAAATGAAACTTCTAATTATTGTGTTCATTTTAAATATGAAATTAGGAGGAGGTTCTATGATACTCGCCATATAGACCACCCTTGGAATGACCATATTATTTATCAAAATTGCCCTCCCAAAAATGGTTGTCGAGGTATGCTTATACATTTTAATAAAGTTACACGTTTTATTATAAATGCCGTCCCACTGGTCTTTGGAATAAAAAAGCGGATAGTTATTCCAAACTATCCCACAGATCTTGATTTTGTCCACTACTGTCAAGTTGAACGTGAAAGTTTATTTAAACTTCCACTTACCAAGCCCCATGATGGATGATTTTCCTATGTTAATTCTCGACCCACTAGCCAGTCCAAAAGCTTTAAACTTGTCAAAAATATTAATGATATCGTCCTCGCTTGATGGGAAAAACGTTGTTTCATCAGCGTAGGCTTTTACCTTAACAAACGGTATTAAGCCAGGAATGTTGCTACCCACAATTGAGTTGTCTACTCTAATAGATTCCAGAAGAGGTTCCAAACAAAGCGTGTAAAGGAATGGTGACAACGGACACCCCTGGCGTACTGACCTCGTAAGAGGAAAACTGGAACCAAGGGAGTGGTTTATCAACAATTTGCTTGTTGCTCCCGAGTAACATAGCTTAATAAACCCCAATAAATAAGAACCTATTTTACTTTTGTCCAAAACCTGGAATAGAAAAGAATGGTCGACCCTATCAAAGGCCTTTTCTTGGTCAATGGACAGAAGAGCAGCGTTTAGATTTTTATCTTTGCTAAAACAGATGAAATCTCTCAGGAGATTCATTTCAAGTATATTATTATTAGGATTACAGCAGAATTGATCTTGTCCAATGAGCTGCGGAATTAGAGGTTTTAATCTAAGAAAGATCATTTTCATTAACAACTTATATCAGTATTCAATAAAGAAATGGGTCTATAGTCATTAACAGAGGTATTATTGTCTGACTTTTTTGGTATAAGTGTAATGAAAGCCTCATTAAATTGGGCAGGAAATTGTCCCGACTGTAAAGCATCACTATACATTTGTAAGAGAAGGAGGCCTAGTAATGGAAAAAAGGCCTTATAAAATTCAAATGTTAGTCCGTCAGGGCCAGGAGATTTGTTATTTTGTGTTAATTGCAGAGCGGCTTCTAGCTCCTCCAGAGTGAAGGGGGATTCTAAGTGCTCATGTTCATAATCCGGTAACTGTCTACAATATTGTAGGAACCTATTCTGCATTTCTTTATCCGTAGGTTCGTCGCTATATAATTCTGTGAAATGACGCGTGAACGCTTTGATAATCTCCTCCCTGTCATCAGTGAAGTTTCCCTTATTGTCAACTATCTTGTCTATTAGTCTACTCCTTTGAACGTTTTGCTCGATGGATAGGAATATTTTATTGGGTCCCTCATTTACATTATAGTTTTTACAGCGGACTTCAGCTCCCTTATAAATATAGTTGTTTAATCTCTCCAACTCCAGACGTATGTTGGTTCTAAGTACCTCATCATCTGTGCTCGAGAGAGTACGTTTAAGTCTATCCTGTTCCTGCTTTCGGCGTGTCTGTATTAGTGTGGCTAACGTTTGGCTTTGTTGCTTGACAGATGCCTTAAGAAGTGTCCATGTTTCAGATATCTGGGCATTTGATGCATTTATGTCCTGCGCGAAAGCGCTGATTAAGGAAGAGATTGATTCCCTTATGATGGGCATCTCCAGGAGCGAGTTATTAAACTTCCAAAAAAGCTGTTCTCCTTCTTGGTTTAGTTAACCCTTGAGTTAGCTCCACTAGAATGGCTTTATGGTCGGTAAAGTTCAGTGCCTCCTCTAAGTGACTCACTCGGCTTATTGAACTCTCAGCTGGTACATATAGTCTATCAAGCCGGGATTCAACTGAATGGCTTTTAGATATCATAGTGGTCTCAAGACCGGTGGGGTTCACTTTTCTATATGCATCAACAAGACGAAAGCTATGGATCACTTCATCTAAATAATTTGCTGTCGTTACTTTTAAGTGTCCTTGATGGACGCCTGGGGCTGTGCTTCGTTTATCTAGATTAGATGCTATGAAATTAAAGTCACCACCCAAAATGAGCTTATCCCCACTGTATATATTAAGCAGTGTATCATTTAAGCCAGCAAAAAAATCGGGTTTTTCCACTTTCTGTGCCGGTGCATATATGTTCACTAGAGTAAATCTGCGTTCCTCCATTTTAACCTTAACTACAACTATTCTTCCACTATTATCATTATAAGTGTGGACCATTTTATATCTATCAGAGACTTGAAATATTGCCACTCCCCTAGCTACGTTTCCCAAACTGAACCACCCATCTAAGAATCCCATATCTGATATATATTTGCGTGCCTTGTAGTGTGTGTTGATGTTTGTTTCTTGAAGGAATATGAAGTCTGGAGTATATTTCCTAGCTAGGTGTACAATGTATTATTGTTTCCTTTTTAAGCTGCGTGTGTTAAGTGAAAGGATTCTAATGTCTGTCATGATTATGTAGTATCTGAATATAAGTATTTCTATAAGCTATTTAATAACTTGGACGGCGTATGGCTGTCCAGTTCGTCTATTATAAGAGAAGGAGTCTCAGGGATCTCCCCGATTCTGACATCCAACCGCTGATAGCTTGGACTCACAGCCTCAAGTCCAAGTCCACAGCCTCCCCGTCTATAACGGTCCTTGGGCTTGCAAATATATTATCAGAAGAAGATAGAGATAAATACCTCTTCCTTTTTGGTTTAATAGGAGTCCCAGGAGCAGATTTCACGGTCTCTCCCGAACGAAATCTCTTGCTCAGCTTGAAGCCTTCACTTCCCTGGGCCGCTACCTCCGCCACCTCAGCCTCAACCAATGTTGAAGCCTCATCAACCCCCGCCTTGGAGGTTTTTGTATTTTTCGATGGGGACCCCTTGGAGCCCCTTTGTACCAGTGTGAAGCCATCACTCTGCAGCCATTTCTCAATTGCTTCCTTTTCACTCACTTTAGGGATGTCTCCTTTAACCACTTGGGCATTACTTGGTGCAGCGCTCCTTCCCTTAGGGGGCTCAACTCGAACCGGAGCAGTGTTTCTGGAAGGGCACTGATTAGACCAATGCTGGTCTAATCCGCAGTGCCAACACTGTTGCCTTCTCCCAGGGATAGTTATAAGCACTTTGTATATCTTAGGGTCACCTTCATAACGCAACTGTAAATAGTGCGGAACAGACAAGCCGTTTTTAACCTTGATGGAGGACACCCATTTGTCCGAGGTGCCAATCTGTGATACCTCCACACTGGAGCCTTCCTCCGCAAAACTTTGAAAAATCTCCACAATTCTCCTTTTAGCTATCGCTGGGGAAACCCAGTGTAGCGTAATCCTAGTTCTCTCTTCCTCAATTGGGAGGACCTCATTCTTGACGGCCTCGTTCCCAAAGGATTTTCCGACCAGTCTCTCTCTTACTCTGCCAGATATCGGCACCAAGAACCAGGTATACGGGTTCTCGAAGCGATACAGAGACGTGACGTCCCTAGCAGATAGCTTGAGTGCCTCCAGGAGGCTACTCATGGAACCTTTCATGGCATTACTGCCCGACAACATTAAAGGAAGAGTCCCAATGGGATGAATGAGACCATTCTCTAAATCCTTCTCTAAATCCTACACGAGTATTGAAAAATGATAGCACCACCATTCCTTACTATTAGGTCACTTAGATAGTGAAAACAATTAGAATATCAAAATAAACATTAAAATCCTTCTTTTCAATAAGGATTGTAAGATCTATGACTAACCTGCGGATGCTTAATGGTAAAAATAAGAAGTGCTTTTTCAAATTTTACATACAGAAAATAAAAGAAACTGGTTAAGCTTTTTAAAAAATGAATAATTAGTAGGTGTGTTGCAATATTAATTCTTGACCATCAGGACTACCTCACTAGACCTAATTACCATAGTTACTCGCCGCTTTCCTTATTTTTCTGGTAATTGACAATATATTAGACAAAATATGGTGTGTATATATATATTCGTTATTAAATGTAAAGCTTCTCAATGCAGATCAAATGTTTACAATATAACTATCCTTTTATAATTAGATTATCTAAAATTTTGATATGTGTAAGTTCTTCATTTTGGAAAGTGTTAAAAAAACTGTTTTCTTTTGTTATTGTTTTTTTGGACCTGGCAGCCACGTCTTGGACAGTTTCTCCCGTCAACATCGCCAAGTTCAGCGCCTCTTAACCTTAAGGTCTGTACATTTTTTTTTTATAATTGCTCACTATTTCGAACACCCCAAACCGCAACATCATTCATTTGTTCTAATGTCATAGAATCTATATCATAATATAAACATTGTACATGAATTGCAATAGTTTTACGTTTAATCATATCATTCTGTACCGGTTTTTGAGCCAGAAATCACTGGTTTAGAAGCCAAGCGCTGTATCGCTTAGCCACAATAGAAATACAAAACAAATGAACATCTTTGCAAAGTTGTTGCACAAGTTTGTAAAAAAAAAAAAACAAAAAAAAAAAAACAAGGTTACAAAGACAGTTTTTGTGGAAAAACAAACTCTAAATCGGGCCCCCGAAGTGTTCAAAGGGCAGAATATAAGTCAAATTTCAATATTTTCTGAAAGAATATCAAAAGAAAGAAGGTTGACAAATTTTGTGTTTTGAAAACGATCTTGCAGGCCAAGGGATAATTGAAAATAAATGTGAAGCTAATAATGTTAGCGTAGTGTATACTCTATCATTTCAGCACACGATAATATGTAAAACTACTGATTAATTGTTGTTTTAAATTATGTTCCACTTATACGCATACTAAATAGTCCTCTTTTAATGTTAGCGAAAAGGCCTTGTAAAAAAAAAAAAAAAGTAAAGTTCCCCTTTCAGACCTAGTGGTCTATAGGGCAGATGATGTAAAGGTCATCTGATTCTGTGGCCCACGGTTAACGAGGGTGTCATGTGGCCAGCACAACGACCAACCGCCTTTACTTTTCCCCAACTAATGTCAGGTACCCATTAGAGCTGGGTGGACTCAAGGGCGCCCGAAAATCCCGAAATAAAAATCCCAGCCTTCACCAGGATTTAAACCCGGGACCTCCAGTACGGAAGCCAAGCGCTTTACCGCTCAGCCACCGCGCCCTCAGAAAAGGCCTTGGCTATGTTTTATCATGCTCACATCGGCAATATTTTACATTTTAATATCACTGCCTGGTATGGCAACCTCAGCACTAAAAATAAAAATAAACTCCAGAGAATCCTAAATATTGCTGGTAAAGTCATTGGCAAAAAACAAACCCATTAGGGCAGCTGTTTGAGACAAACATCCTTACAAAATCTAAAAAGATTCTAGAAATAAGAAATCACCCTTTGGGTCAGGATTTTGTTATTTTACCATCACAAAAGAAATACAAGACACCGATAGCAAAGACAAACAGACACAAAAACTCTTTTGTTCCTCTGGCAATCAGATCATTAAATGGAACCAATCTAATGTAAACTTTTCATATGTTAATTGTGAGTGAGTCTGGTGTGAATGTACATTTTTAGCGGCCCCCGTAAGGGGTAAAGCAGCTATTAGGTTTGTGTAAAATGTCCGTCTTTCCGTCCGTCACACTCTTAGCGCCAAAACTAGAAGAGATACGAAAAATATTTTTTCACCATTAAATGCGGCTTGAAAAGTTTAGGTGCAACGGCTACTTTTAGCTTTCTAAAAGCAAACCGTTTAATTTATAAAATTAATTATGCAAGCGATTTTTTAATAACAAAACTTCAATTCTGAAACAATTACGTAAATGTAAGTGAGGAAATGTTACTAGAAAAATGCTCTTGGCATGTAGATATCACGCACATTTTTTAAAATGAATTTCTGTATGTCTTTCCGTCTGTCCGTCTGTCACACTCAGAGCGCCAAAACTAGAATAGATACGAGAAATATTATTTCACCATTAAATGCGGCTTGAAAAGTTTAGGTGCAACGGCTACTTTTAGTTTTCTAAAAGCAAACCGTTTAATTTCTAAAATTAATTGTGCATAAGATTTTTTAATAACAAAACACCAATTCTAAAACAATTACGTAAATGTAAGGGAGAAAATGTTACTATAAGAAATGCTTACGGCATGTAGATATCACGCACATTTATTAAAATGAACTTTTAGCAGCGGCTTTCGTGTACTAGCGTAAAGCCCGGAAATGACATGATTCTAAACTAATTTCTTAAATTTTTTAAAAAATCAGATTTTTTTAAAAAAATTGTTTAGTGCCCCCATTAGAATGAAAGAAGCATATTTTGTGCGTTTTGTCTGTTGGTTGGTCTGTCCGACACTGTTAGAAAAAAAAAACACTAAAGGCTTTTGAAAATATGATTTAACCTTTACAGTTCTTTCAGAAATATTGCGATAGTTTAAGGATGGGAGCATACAGGAATTGAGCCAGGAACCAACGATAAATCCGAACTAAAGTCTAGTGCGCAAACATCAAGATAAGGCAAGTTTATACCCTGCTCGCCATCCTCCGTCGTCCAGCGAGAAGTTTATTATTTTCAACTTAGAAGGAACATCCGAAACATCTAGCGAATAGGCGGATCTGACAGGGATCCGACTCCGACGGGGGCCGCCTTTGAGATTGTGAAACACAAACTGTCTTTGTAATATTGTTTTAAATAATTTTATGTTTTGTATAATGCACAAATTGTAAGACAAATTTACTTACGGACAATAAAGATTATTATTATTATTATTATTAATATATATTTTTCTCTTTTAAAAAAAGTAAACATTTTTTTGTAAACATAAGAGTTATTATGCAAGTACAAAAGAATTTACATATTATGGTATTGCAGATGGTAATAGTTTAGATTGCCAGAAACATACACTGGCCGCTATGTAGTTTTCAAGCATATTGATCTCCCTTTTCTATGACTAACTTTTATTAACTTTTTTAAAAGAGTTTTTTTTTTGCTCTTATGCTGTCAACTTAATTTTTTTTTTTTACGTTTATTTACTGAAATGAAGGTCTAAATAAAATAATTTGAACATATTTCTGTTTTTTCTTCTTTTCAAATTATTAATAGACAATAAATATCTGCTTAACAATTATATCTATTACATCACCAAGCAAAGCAAAATATTGATAAAATAATAAAAAAATATGCATGCATATCTACATGTTTAATTATTTTTCTTTTAAACATAATTATGCTTTGTGACTTAGAGATCTATAAAGAGCAATGGCATAATACGGGACTCGTAATACTACAATAGAAAATAAAACACTATTAAAGAAGGGTGGCCGTATCGTAATACTTTTTTTTATCTGTTGATTACAGTACGACTACAGTTCGATCTATACATTTCAAATGAATTGCAAGTGCCCTCTGTTTTCGTAAAATCACATCACAAATCACATCAGAAAGAGAAAGATTGATTGTATTAAGCTGACACAGATCTAGTGATGATGTAATCCCCTTTCTCCTAGCTGGCAGTCCCCAGTGGAGTCTACTGTCTACAAGCAGGGCCTGTCTTACGCATTTGGAGGTCAAACGAATAGGGAGGTCAATGCGAAGTGAATAATGTGGCCTCAAATGAAATTGAAAAGCAAAAAAATTAAGACCTAAAAAAAGCAATGAATTATAAACTGTCTGTATCAGCTGTATCTAGGAATTCGTACAGCGCCGATGGTAACAATGTGTTTCATTGATGATTCATGATAACCAGCCTAGAAATAACGTTTCCACAGGTCAACATAAGGAAGACACAATAGTTTTCTAACATATGTGATCCAACAGGTAGATCTAAATATTTTTAAATAAACCTTGAAGTATAGTAGAGACTTAAAATCAGAGCTAGGCGAGAAGACATAGATAAGACATAGATAAGACATAGATAAGACATAGATTAAGACAGATAAGACATAGATAAGACATAGATAAGACATAGATAAGACATAGA
>JADKLZ010071522.1:5926315-5941981 GCA_021533235.1 Biomphalaria straminea | reverse complement strand
TCATTTGTTTAACTCTTTCTATCCTGATCGACGATTCCAAGAGCCACTGGGAGTCAACTAAAGGGTCAATACGTTCAACAAAAGTTTTTACCAGAGCACTACGGGATACCCTTGCTTTCCTGTTCTGTAACCATTAGGTGTTCATCCAAGCTTCATACGTTATTTGTTTTTATACAAAGTTTATGTATTAAAATTCAAATATATGGATGCGTTGTTCAACCTTTTTAAAAACGTGCACATATTGGTTCACATATTACAGATTTGTCACTTTTGATTTATACAGCCGGCGCGCCTTTTTATCAATAAATTGCTAACCACATAGCGCATTTACTTAGACTGTTAAAAACAGACAAGCAGCGGCATTTAAAATATTTGAAATTTTGATTCAGCTGTCTGCAACACCTATCCTCCAGATATGATGAAAATAGCGAGTGCTATTAAAAAAATATATGCGCCATGTTTTACATGTCTGTGAGTGGAAGATCATCAAGAAGTGCAGAGAAGTCTAATTTATAAAGCGCTGGCTGTGAGCGTGTGTGTTTTATGTGTGAATGTTGATCCTATTTCTATCTACATTACTATTGTTGCAGTAGTTACACTTATTGGCAACCCTAAGGCAGTTTGCAGCACCCAGTGCTACACTCTGGCAGAACCTGCAACGCTGCTGACCCCAAACTGTATCGGCACTGCCGTTCCATTGGATACATCAGCTGCGTGGAGAGGGGGGAACAGATGTGTAGGCGACATCGTTCCGACCACAGCATATGCCCAGGCATTCATCTCATTTCCATGAGATGATCCATAGTCGCTTCGAGACTGACGGAGGCCATAGAGTTATACTGAGGTGGTCACTTCAAGTCAAATGAACCAATACTAATTATCCTATCTTATTTTTTAGATTTATAGAAATTATAATGTTTAAGTCAGTTTTCCCCTTAAATAACCGCATAAAAATTAATTTTAACCAGTCTGTATTAATCTTGCAAGAACATCCAAAACAGATAGAATCAACAAATGATAAGTACAAATATCTGGAACATTAAACAGGAGTATTCTAAGCCATTGGTGCGTGAACTAAGGGTCGCGGGCCAAAACATTAAGAAACTGGAACAGACACAAAATAGAGCAGTGAGATTCATAACAAACGAATATTCACATTTCACTAGAGTAACACCTTTAGTAAAATCACTAAATTTAGAAAGCCTTCAGGATAGAAGACTTAAGAATAAAGTAGCAATTATACACAAAAAACTGAACCATAATCTCCAAATACAAAAACAAAACTTAATAAAATACTCAGAAAGACACAAAGATAAAGGCATAATTCTCATCCCATATGCTAGGACAAATCTGTACAAATGCTCTTTCTTCCCTAGTGCCATTAGAGCATGGAATGGTTTGCCTGAGCAAGCCAGGAAAACCAGTGACTTGGCAGAATTTAAATCACTGGTAAATATGCATGACTGAATGCATGACGCGTAGGACGTAATCATCTTCTTTTTTGAAGTAACGTCTGTATTACATAAGATAAGATAAGAATAGATAATCTAAAAAAGGGAGCGCGGCGGCTGAGTTGTTAAGCACTTCGCTTCTGAACCTAAGGTACTGGCCTTTAAATCTTAGGACTCTTGGGGAGTCCATCATACTCTAATGGATACTTAGAGATGGTCGTTGTGCTGGCCAAATGACAACCGTTAACCTTAACCGTTGCTCATAGAAACATATGACCTAAACATCATCTGCCCTGTAGATTGTTTGTAATTGAAATATAGTGAAAACTAACCCGATTATCAAACATTGCCAATATTGTACCCCTAAAAAATTGTCTATAAATATTTTGAAAGGGGAGAATATGATTTTTAAATAGTAAAACACTTGCCTGGGGAAGATTCTTATAATCCGCTGGCCAGACAATATCTCGAATGAGGAACTGTGGCAAATAAAAAAAAAAGCAGCCCACTGAAGTAGATATTCTTCAGAGAAGCTGGAGATATATAGGTCACACCCTGCGCAAGCCCGCATTCAACATAACAAGGCAATCCCTAACCTGGAACACCCAAAAAAAGAGGCAGAGAGGACAGCCCAAGAATACATGGCGCCGCGATCTGGAAACAGATGCCAAGCAGAAGGGCAAGACATAGGGGACAGTTGGAGAGACTCGCCCAGAACCGAGATGCCTGGAGGAAACTGGTTGGTGGCCTATGCCCTAGTAGGAACCACAGGCAGAGATGAGATGTGATGAAATGAAGCAGTGATACATTGTAAAGATGATGTGCTAAGAAAATGTGGGCAATGATATGGGATATATATATATATATATATATATATATATATATATATATATATATGTCTTGCAATGTTTAATTAAATTATCTTTAATTTATAAAATTACACTATACACTTAAAAGATAATTTTCGCACACTTGTTCACGCATATTATAATGTATATGGCCCCACACAGAAAGCATTACAGACAATATGTGACGTAAACATTGGAGTACTCGGCAGACGCAAAACATCTTTCGAACGACAATAGAGCGTCATCGAGTCTCCACTTGTATTTGTAATTATTCAATTGTTGAGAACATTCCAGGAAGATTTGTACTTTCAGTTCAGTATTAATGTGTTAAATGTGGTTCTTTCTATGTACGCAATGGTTTGAAAAGGGTTTTTGAGTATACAGGGACAATACAAGTTTTAGAGACTTTTGAACTGTTAAACGACCTAGTAATATAGGTATACAAAGAGTAAATTTCCAAAGTATTAAAAGTATGTTGCAGTAAAATCATTTACATAAATAAGATATATATATTGATCATTTAAGTAACTTCATTAAAGTGTTAATTGACACTATAATTGCAACTGCAAAATACGGTCATTGAAATAATAAGCTTAAGTATTTAATTTAGGCATCTAAATTTATTGTGTGAAATTAAACTAATTATTGCATTAGCGTTTATACGTCAGCTTTATAATTGTATAAGTAAATTATTTTTATTTCAGGTATTTATTTATTGCGATAATGTAAAAAATTTGCATAGCAAATTGGTAATTATCTTTCTTGTTGACTTAAATAATAATTAAATATTACTTACTAAGTGAAGAGTGGATAAGGATCTAAGGGAGAGGTTGGACAGTTGGGCAACGATGCCGTAAGGTAAGTTTGAGGAGCGGATGGCTAATGCCTTGCCTTATTTTGTTAAATGGGTCAAAATTTTGGTTCTTATCATTAATGCATTAGTAATGTTCCTTAGGCCTTTGAAAGAAAATAATCTTACTAATAAGGGTCGCCACACAGTGTGAATCTAATCAAAGACGTCATGGGACTTGAAAGGCTGAGAAAGTTTGATCTAGATGAAATTATGAGTTCCCTTTCTAAGAAATCCAATCAAACCTTAATGTCACGCTTTTATTCTGAGTCAAGTTTGGTGGTAACTGTGAAGTTACATTTTTTGTATTATATTTATTGAACATGACATATTGAGATAGGACAAACATATATTACATGCTTAAACTCAGAACATCAAGACTTGACTTGTTTCTAAACTTGTACTTTTCTTTCCATTCTTTTCTTAAAGTTGGCTTACAATGCTCTATAGATGGAATTATCATGGGAGGAGAATGGATAAGGAGCCGAAGGCAGGGTTGAGCAGGTGGGCAATGATGGGCAAGTTTGAGGAGCGGATGGCAAATTGTGTTAATTGAGTCATAATTTTAGTTTTTTTTCATTGATTTATTTCTTTATTTAAGATCTTTTTTAAATGTGTGTGCGTGTTTCAATGTAACTTTTTGTGGAGATATATTGCTTCGCTCATCATCAGTTGGAATTTGGACCTAACTATTACGTTAATGTGTGCAGTGCATGCAGATAAATAAAGAATTTGGGCATTATTTATCTACTTATTAAAAGTAACTATTTTGATAGTTTTCCAGATAAAAGGAAATGCAGACTTTATGATTGCAAAGTGAAACTCTTCAGTTCGGAAAGTATTTAAAAAGTGTGATATAAAGTAATTTATGTAAATCTTTCGTGTTTTTAAATGGTATTGTTATAACCCTATTGCCCTATTGGCGGCGCGAAAGGGTTAACTGTGTGTTACCAGCTGACATTTGTGGCACATGCCAGCTAAACAGTTTAGCGTGCTATATCGAAGGGCAAGGCATGAACTTTGAAAGTGACCACTGTTATGGTCATCTGATCATAGGCCTGCGTGTGCGAGAGACTGTGTGTAAAGCAGGGTAGTTCAAGACAGGACACGGAGGAGACCAGGTCTGTTGGTCTGGCTATGAAGTCGGTCCTGGTCGAGTCCTCAAGTGAATTTACGTGTCCAGAAAGAGAGAGAGACAGTAGAGTTTAGTTTTGTGATGTACAGTGTAGAATTTGTAGTAGTTGATTGTGTTGCCAATTGTGTCATATTGACTGTTTTACTTTACCATCATTAAAGTACCAGATTATTTTGGAGCTCATGTTGTCATGTTCTTTGATGTGTTGATGTGTTGTCTGTTTAGCAGTGTTTACGGAAAGCCTTAGATAGGAAAGAGAGTCGTAACAATATTCTTCTTTTTTTTGTGCATGAAGGATACCTTCCTATGTCACAGTACAGAAAGAAGCATATTTTTGTGCGCTTTGTCTGTTGGTTGGTCTGTCCGTCACGGTTAGATAAAAGAAATATATAAGGCTTTTGAAAATATAATTTAACCTTTACTGTTCTTTCAGAAATATTGCGATAGTTTAAGGATGGGAGCATGCAGGAATTGAGCCATTTAATGGTGGAATAATATTTTTCGTATCTCTTCCCCCTCCTTTTATCTGATCTTTGACTGATGCCCCCAACACCTACAAGGAAATGATACACAGGATAAGATAAAGTTGAGCGGAGAGACACTGCTAATCGACCTTTCATTAAAAAGGCATACAGAGATTCGTAAAGGTTTGATGTTATAACAGTGTCTGCTGGAATACTAAATGGTATATTGTCAATATTTATTTCTGTTTTTAATTTAACTTTAATATAGGTTTAAATAAAAAAGTTTTAAGAAAATCAAAAATTTAAAGGAAAGGTTTTTATCGTATATTTAAATAACATAGTGGTTGTTAAATACATAAATGAAAACTTCATAATGTAAATAAACATTTTTTTATGGTAAATGACTAAAGAGTGTTTAAAGTAGATACGACACCTAGATATGATGAGTACCAAAGTAACGCTTGTTGATGATGTCCTGGTAACCATGGCACTTTGAGTGTTTACCGTCAGGTAGGGACCACCTGCTACAGCACCACCCTCCATCCTCATAGATGATAATAAGCTGGATGCAGTAAATGAATTCTGCTATCTGGGATCCACAATTCATGACGACCTTTCTCTAGATGAGGAGATAAAATAACGTATAGGAAAGGCTGCATCGACCTTCGCTAGACTCAAGGTCAAGAGTTTGGGAAAACCAGAAGCTAACTACAGCGACCAAAATGGAAGTCTACAAGGCATGCGTTATGAGCACGCTGCTGTATGGCAGTGAATCACGGACCACCTACGCAAAGCAAGAGCGAAGACTGAACTCGTTCCATTTGCGATGCCTTCGTAGGATCTTGAAAATCACATGGAAAGAAAAAGTGTGCAATAGTTCACTGAGATCCTTGCACGAACAGGTATTCCCAGCCAGGGCCGGATTAAGCCAATTTGGTGCCCTAGGCACAAACTCACATGGGTGCCCCTTTCTGCCCGGACCCCCGATCCTCCACTGACAGCTGGTATGTTCAATATTATGCAAAAAAAACAAAAAAACAACAAAGACAAACGATTATTAACACATATGTTTGTACTACAGTCAATCATATAGAATATACACTAAGGTATTTATGTATTATAGCATTTTTAGGCGTATTTTCTTTTTTAAATTTATTCTTTTTTTTTTGTATTTTTATTTTCTTCTTTTTAAATTTAAATTTTCTTTTTTTTTTTGTAAGCGTTTTTTCTTTTTACTAGAATGATTTTTTTAATGAAATAAATTTTAAACATAGAAAATGTAATAAATCACACACAATCCTTTATTTCAACAGCATCCACACAATTTTTTTCAACGTGGCGATAATAACTGAGAAAGTCAGAGAGAGCACACATTTACATTCTAAAGTTCTTTTTTCTAGATTTACGTTTGGCAAAGTTATTGAGTACATCATCAAAGTTAATTTTGCGCAACAAGTCTGCCTCAATCATCAGCAGAGACAATGAATCAAGCCTTTCTTGTTTCATTGTTGATCTACTTGGATTTTTTGTACGTTTCAACTGAGAAAAAGATCGCTCAGTTGAACAGTTAATGACCATTAATGTTAAAAATATGCGCAAAGCGATTTCTACATTTGGAAAAGCACACTGGATTTTGTCTCTAACTATTACTTGTAGAGTTCTGCATGACTGAACGTGTAGTTCTCAAATTTTGATTCACGAAACTTGTGGCGAATATATGTGTGGAACTGTTGAGATATCCTTTAAACGACGTAAATTTTAATAGTTAACAATTGCATTTCTGGCTACTGCAATGTTGTATGGAATCATATTAAAAGAATGAGCTCTAGGGAGACAACTCAAACAATACCTAATAAGTTTTTAGAAATAGAATTAATGTTCCTGACTTAATATATTAGTCTTGACTTGATAACAAAAGCATGAGTTCTAGGGAGACAACTCCAACAATACATAATAAGTTTTAAGCATAAGAATTAATGTTCCTGACTGAATATTATAGTCTTGAAAAAAAAGTAACAACAATGAGAGAACGTTTTGAGATTATGTTTTAATGAAAGAACATAGTGCGTTCTAAACTAAAAGTCTGAAAGTCCACCATAGCGCGTTGTAAACTAAGTGTCTGACAGTCCACTATAGCGTGTTCTAAACTAAGTGTCTGACAGTCCACTATAGCGCGTTCTAAACTAAGTGTCTAGCATTCCACTACAGCGCGTTGTAAACTAAGTGTCTGGCAGTCCACTATAGCGCGTTGTAAACTAAGTGTATGACTGTCCACTATAGCTCGTTGTGAACTAAGTGTATGACAGTCTACTATAGCTCGCTGTAAACTAAGTGTCTGACAGTCCACTATAGCAAGTTGTTAATAAAAGTAAAAAAAAATAGCACAAAATGCCTCGAAGAAAAATAGCAAAAAATTGGATGGGGATATTTTACGCCCAGGTTGTGGGACCAAGGTTAAATAATGTGTGATTCAATATTACATTTGCGTTTGCTATTGTCATGTCGATTTCGCGCGGCTACCGGAACAATATACACATTTTTCTTGCGGACTTGTGGTGCCCCCAAAACGCTTGGTGCCCTAGGCACGTGCCTTGTTTGCCTAATGGTTAATCCAGGCCTGTTCCCAGCATCTTTACAGCCCTCAGACAATGCCGCCTGCGCTGGCTTGGACATGTTCGCCGGATGGAGGACAATCGCATACCGAAAGTCATCCTCTACGGACAACTTGCAACTGGCTCAAGAAAAACCGGTCGCCCCCACCTCCGTTACATAGATGTAATAAAACGTAACCTCAAATCAGTGAACATCAATACTGACCAGTGGGAAGACATAGCTCTAGACCGCACCAGATGGAGAGAGACAGTAACCAAGAAAGCTATGGACCGCGAAAGAGCATGGGCCTCAGCTCTGGAAGAAAAGCGGACAACGCGGAAAATGACCAGCTCCTCTACCACTGTAGCGAAGACCACCTTTACCTGCGATACTTGTGGACGGGAGTGTCTCTCCAAAATAGGGCTCCACAGCCACACGAGGAAGTGTGCGAGATGAACTATAGTCGTTCTACGACTGAAGGAGGCCAATGAGGATCCAAGCCACAAGTGTGTTTAAGGCTTCGGACAGTCCAGAAAAGAACGGATTGATAACTGTCATATGTCGGAGTTTCGATGTATGTCCTTTGGTACCTATCAAATAAGCCACGGTCACTGAATGGCTGAATGAAGTCATGAACCAGTAAGCAAAGACTGGAAACTAGAATATCTTCTAAATGTTTAACGTTTATTGGCCCTTTGCTTGGAATTAGGCCTACAAAATTATAAATATTTGTATTATATGCATTATTGTATAACAAAGACTTTAAATATATTCAAAATATATATGATTTTTTAAAGTATCTTCAATAAGGTTGTACATAAGCAAAATTTGGATGTAAGCGCTAAAGTATAGTATACAAAAGAATGAAACATAAGGTGTCACTTAAAAAAAATAGTTGTAGATCAAAAATAAATATATAACATTCTTAAATAAACCAAGGCTTTTTTTTCCTAAAAAAAGTGAATTGTCTAATTAAAAATTATTTTGTTGATAATGAGATACTAATAAACCGATATAATTATCGACCTCCAGTTTTCTCCATGTGGCCAATGAGTTGAGAATGTGTTTTTTGTTTTCCATGATTGCCTCCCTTTCTTCAACTCAATGTGTCTATGAGATGTTCAATTATTTTAGTCAAATCGTCTTAAAGTGGCTTGGATCCTACCTCACTGAACGCACCCAGTGTGTCGGCATTAACGGGACAGAATCAACAAGCTTACTCTTGAAGTACAGAGCACCCCAAGGATCAGTTCTAGGCAGTGGCGTACCAAGGTACCCGTGAGCCCGGGTTCAAGAATATGTTGATGGGCCCCTCTCCCCCCCCCCCCCCAATGGGAGACATATTTAGTGTGACAAGGAAATCCAGTAGATTGTATGTATCAGTACATTTACTAAAAGACATTCCAATTCAAGTTCAATAACACAGCTGACAGAATCATTGAAGACCAGGTGTAAGTACCGTTTAGCAAAGTAAACATAATGTGCAAGTGGCTGCTTTTGTAGAAACAATAAATGAAGGCTATTCAGTGGCGTGGATAGGGTGGAGGAATGGGAAGTCCAAATATGAAAATCTCACCGACCCCCACTGAGGGGCCCAAATGAGTGTCCGAAATTTGTTTTCCATTAAATATTACCCCTTTATATAATGTCGAATGTAAAAATGTTGGGGTCCCTAAAGAGGTCAAGCCTCTCGGGCCCCTAAATCCCTAACTACGTCACTGAGGCTATTGTACTATTCTCTCATATTGAAAAACCATCCTTGCCTTGGCATCGTAAGTAATTTAAAAAAAGATGATGATATTTCATTACTTATTCAGTATGAGTCAATCCTACTGACTTCTGGTTCTCACAAATATAAAATCTTACAAATGATTTTTTGGAATTTTTTTTTGGGTAGTTCTTCATAAAAGTTCACAAAACAATTTCAGAAAATAAAGCAAACTTTATTCATTTTTAATTCTCTTTGATTGCTGTCAACCATAATAGAGAAAAATGGTATAGATTTGGATCTCTTTTAGGTGTTTTGCTAAAATTGCATTGCCCAAGTCTATTATCTCGTTTCGAATTCGTGGGTCGAGGTAAATTGTTGTGTTTTTGTTTTCTTAAGAATTTATGTACTGCTAAGACATTGTTGTTGTTGTTGTTACTTGTGTCACCTAAACGATACACTTTGCGCTGACAACTAAATTGAAAGGTTCTTGCAATTTAAAGTTATAACTATCATTCATTATGCGATGAATTACATTCAGTCTGTAATTTTCAACTTTTTGAATGTGCTCTTTGTTTAGAATTCATCCACGTTCTCAGTCATTCAGGTTTTCTGTATGTTGGTGGAGTTAAGTAATTAGGCCTAATTTTTTTGACGATTCGGAAAACAACGTTGGTGCTGTGTCTGGGTATCAATCCGAGACCATCTTTACAACTTTCCAGTGCACATACCAGACGGCAAAGCAGCCATTCAAATGAAAGACACTATCCCACGATAAATGTAATTATCGCTATATCTTAAAATCTGTGTTAGGCCTATAAACCTCCTCCCCAATACTGTCACAATAAGTAGCTAAAAATTCAACGTCTTTAATGTTTCCCAAAGTAACAAACAGAATATGATGTTTCTTTTTCTTGTTTAATACTTATTTTAAGCCTCAATCTTGAGTTCTGGTAATGGAAAAAAAAAAGATTCATACATTTAAAAAAAAGTAGAAAATATAGGAACTACTATCAACGGCCTAAGTAACATAGATGGAAAAAAATAAAATAAACAAAGAAGTATTAGACCCAAACACGCACCATCACTACATTACAATAAAACTGATAAAAGCAGTTCCTTATAATGAGTCCAGCTAAAGAAAAAAAACAGGTTAATTTTTTTAAGTTAATATTAAGTTTGAGATGACGTTCAGGATATTTTAAGGAATATTTTCAGTTTTTTTTAACCATTTTTTTTAATAAATTGCATTGTAGGGCAGGCCACAATTGGTCATTAGTCATGGGACCAGGCGCCATGTAGTGTCGTATTTACAGTTGAAAAGGCCTTAAGCTATTTGAGATATGGGGCCCCATATAAGTTCAGATATAGTATGTAACTACTAAGTACTTCATGGAGGGCCAAAGCTAGAGCTTATGTTGCATGGTTGTTTCATCATCAGGTGTGGGCCCTTTAATGGTCAATTTACCTCGACCCACGAATTCAAAACGAGATATAGACTTGGGCAATGCAATTGAACCCCTTCGCACCATGGATGCTACGCCACTGGTTCTAGGCCCAGCCAGGGCCGTTCCTACAGGTTGCGGGGCCCTATGCGAGACGGATTGCGCGGGGCCTAATTTGGGTTGTGATAAGGATAATAAATGAAAATTAAAATTTTGTATTAGAAAAAAAATTCGTATTTGGATTTTATTTATATTTTACTAAGTACAAAATCACTATCAAATTAACTTTACGAGCCATCGACAGTAGATAATAGTTTTCCAACAAAAAAGCCGATACACATTAAGATCTCCTTTTAGATTTACTATCAACTAGCAAAATATCGCTTTTTATCGAAGAGGTCGAGATAGATTTAGATGGATATCTGTAAGCCAGTGACTACAAAAGTAAATTAAGTATTAGTAGGGACCCAAAACCGAAGCAAAAATCGCACTTTTCAAAAGATTACGTAACATTTTTTTAGATTTAGGCGTTTTTCACCCTGCCATATCTTAAAGTAGAAATATCCGATTATAGTTAAAATGGTACCATTAGAAAGGTTATTTTAAGCCCTTTAATAATATGTATAACGTTTTTCCTGTGGGTTACAGAATAAGGGCGATAATCCTTTACGCGTAACATCACTGTTCTGAATAATCGTGCTAGCGGCTGTGATCGTTTTATACCTTGTTTGTTTTTTCGTAAAATGGGGAGTACGTCAACAAATGAATATTTTTTTTGAACATATGTATTTTATAGAAAAATGAACGAGCTTTACAATGGTACCAATATCTAATCGATTAACATTGTTTTTATATAAAGAAATTAAAAAAATAAAAAATAATATGAAATTTCTTTACGATAAAGACATGTAATCGTTTAGTTAATGTCACCATTGAAAAGCCCGTCTATTTTTCTTTAAGAGTGTGTACATTTTATTTAAAAAACAAGCGTTGACATGCTCCCCATTTTAAGCCGAACAAGACGCATAAAATAGCGATTTCGCCTGTGTGCGTAGTCTGCTATAATGTGCAAATATGCTCCTTAGCAACACATGAGTCGTTATAGAAAAATTATTTTTATTAAATCTACATCGTATAATTTGTGAGAAAAATGTCTGAGATGGGTCAATAAGATGTTAAACATTAGAGATTTATTGTTTTTTCACCTTCTTTTATTCCGAATTCTAAAAAATAATTTATATTCCAACGTTAATGAAAGGTTAATGTGTAACAAATCTGTAAGTATTTTGTGTTTCTAAGGGGTCATGTCTTCGAAAGTAAACCTAATTTTTTTAGAAACGTATTTTGTTAAAGTGATTGATACAAATTAAAGAGGAGGATTTACAGTTCATAAAAAAGTAATGGTTCAAGATATTTAATAAATAATTATAATTATAATAAATGTATAGAAACGCATCACATAGTGGCCTTATCCGTTGCTAATATCAACAAATTGTGGCATCGAATGAAGCTATTCTAATATAGAGTAGATCTGATATTTTAACTAGATCTAGATCTATATTATATATACAAAATAGATAAAATATAAGACTAAATTAAATCTATTGACATCAGTACACAAAAATAAAGTCTTAATCTAGATTTAGACCTATTTCTCGAGTTCTAGACCCAGGGACTACAAATTAGATCTAGACCTAGAGTACGACTACGAGAGTTTTGACATCCATGTATAGATCTAGATATAGATAGTCCTAGATCTAGATCTTGGTCTAGAGTCTAGATCTAATCTTGGTCTAGACATCTGGAACAAGGGTTCTTCACGTTATTCTTTAAAACTTAAAACCAAATAGCTTCTTTAAAAAGAAACCATCTTAGGCATAATAGCTTATATGGCAGGCTATTTAGATCTACATTATAATACATTTGATATATATATCAAGATCTAAGTCTAATTGTCTATATAGATCTAGATGTAATTTTTAGATTTGAAATATCTTTTCGATGATTTTATTAGCTCATCATACGGTACACTACTTCACTGTGAACTATCCCTTAGTCTGACGAACCGTAGGGGCACCGCACAATATCTATACTATATGACTGTACGCGTCTTTGTCCACTCCTCTACGTCCTTTTCCATAGAATCTCTTTTAATGAAAGGTCAGAACATTCTTTTATATTGTCTTCCCATTGTTTTCCTAGGTCTAATATAATAGATAAAGACTCTGATTAGTAACTAACTGCATTTAAAAAAATAATAATAATTCCCATTTCAAGAATAAAACCTCTAGGCTATATTAGTATGTTATTTTAATTTGATAGCTCAGACAGGTCCAAGAAAAGAAATTTTAATATCTAGAAAGATATCTATGTGTTTATGTTTTATAGTCTCTAGTTGCAATAAAAGATCTTCTTTTATAACAGTGAAGTAGCCCTAAGTCAATAGGTATTATATTCAGACTACTGATCTCAGTTCAAAATTCTCAATATCACTATAAACATGTTTTGTAGTCTTCAATTAACTAAATATCCACAAAAAAAAAAAAAAAAAATTAATTCATATTCACATTAATTCATTTTAATTCTTATTAAATTAAAAATGGATTATAATGCTGTAATGAACTTAAGATCAGTAGATGAGTAGGTTTTATATGAACATATTTTTAAGACATCTAACTATTTATACTAATTATTGATTATTACAAGACAGTATTTTCCAATAAAGCAATGATAAACTTATGACCTAGTTATTATATTATTTTTCAGAAAGCATAGTTATAGCTGCATAATTTATTTTAAAAACTTTAATATTTTTTTAAGAAGAAAAGTTGTGAAACTTTGACATCTAAAAGATTTAAACTACATAAAAGTCTATAAAGTTGATCATGTTGAAGGAAAAAAGTGACTAAGCTGGATGTGTTGAAAGTTAAAATCATAATGAAATCTTAAATTGAGAAGAACATATGGAAAGTAGCTAACTAAAATGAATCTTTCTATTTTGATCAACATGTCATTGAGATACTTGCTCTGATGCAAGTATTATAAATATTATGTTTCTCTTTTTCTGATAGGCAAACTTCTCACAGCTTGATAGCTGAGATTGTAGGCCTAATAACAGCACATTGGCATTGGCTAGTAATAATATTTTTATATCAAATTTATTTAAATTTAAAATATATTTTGAAGGAGTTAATTTTGGTTAAAAATTTGTGTATTTTAGAAAAAAAAAGTTCAAGCTTGATACTATATATTTCTAGTTCATGCAACCTAATCAGTGTAAATTTGCTACATTAAGATAATGAAAATAATGACAAATATATGTGCTTCTATGGTAAAATTCATTAGCCTGGGGAATTACAGTTTATATCCTGTATTTTCATGTAGGATTCTTTGTTAAGACAGTGAATATGCCAAAAATTATGTATTTAGAATAGTTGAGCTTTACTGAAAAGAATTTACTGGTCATTACATTGCAGATATAAAAAAGCCTTGTTTAAAACTATTTCTGCACACAAATTGAGTTTTGATTTTCAGTTTATCAAATCAGCTTATAGAGTTTAAAGATTCAATAAGAAATAATTGAATAGCTTTCAGCTAAATGGCTTTATAGATTATTATGTCAAGAAATCTAAGTAAATGTATGGACTGTATGTCTTTTTTTACCATCATTGGTTGGCAATACACTTACACAGGTCCCTATAAATAAATATATGTTTTTCAATATTATTATGGAAGAGGAGAGAATTATCTAAATTATGATCTGTAACTTGTTCTTATTGCTATACTGGTGTCATATTTTTAGCTCATTAGAGTTTAGCTTATTTTAGAGTTTTAGTAAACCATTGCATATAATGGTATAAGTACAGCAAAATATTGAAATAAAATATTATTTAAAGTAGTTTATTCTTGTAGATCTATAAATTCCCCGCATTTTGAGATATAGTACATTCATGTAGCATTTATAGCTTTTTTGTTATACAATTTTAAAAATGCACATTTTTTGTGTTTTTTACCTCCCTTTTTGAAAAATGCCAAAAATGATAAAATGCAACATTCGGCGCAAGTAAATAAACTCAAATAATTTTTTGACAAGCTTGAAAAAAATTGAGCGTGTTCTATGTGTGCACATGAATATTTTTCCTAAGTTTAATCTCTGAGGGCATTATAGTTTCTATTAAAACGTCCTTCAAAAACACGGGTTTGGAAGGCCAAAAAAAATATCCAAAAAAAAGCGTTTTTAAAAATTTGTAACTTTCTTAATATTTAAGCTACAGACATAAATTTGGTATCCCCGGTCTTAGAATCACGAGCTCTATCCAAATAAGTTAAAAAATAAGTTGCGTGAACATTTTAAAAAATCGGTTTTGGGTCCCTAGTATTAGAACTTCTTGTTTTGGTTAAAATTCTAGGCTGCTTATTATATTTTTATTCAAGAAAGCTGACGATGCCGTTTTTTTTTTTAATGGCCTGTAGGATTCACGTTTTCCATATTGAATGACACCACGAAATAAAATGTTGTCTGTTTTAAGGAGATTTCCATCAGTTTTCAGAAGATTTTAATAATTTCAGGAGATTTTCATGACTTTTTCTTATTCTTTATAGTTTAAAAAGAATTACAGGAACCCTTTAATAATAAGTTAAAATGGTTTAATTTAATTATTTACACCTAGAATTCGCATCGCGCGAGGCATATGAAAGCGCGGGCCCACTGCCGCCGCTTAGGTTGCAGTGACCTAATACCGGCCCAGGACCCAGCATTGTTCACTATGTATACAAAGCCACTCAGCGGTGTCATACGGCCAACAGACATCTTATACCATTACTTTGCCGATGACTCATAGTTATACGATTCCTCAGTACCCTCAGAGGTGTCGCATCAGGCAGAGAAAATCAGTGGTACCGTTGCAAGGGTGAGCGATTGGCTGGTGGAAAATAAGCTCAAGATGAACGAAGACAAGACAGAAATAATTGGCACTCGGAACAACATCTCAAATGTCGAGAGCACAGATTCTCTTTTTATCACAAACTGCCAGGTTTCTTATGTCCATGTAGTGCGGAATCTTGGAGTTTTCTCTGACTCAACACTATCTTTCTAGTCACAAATAAGTCAGCTCTGCAAGGGTCTTTATCTTTAGCTGCGGTTAACTAGTATGTCTAATATTTATTAATAAAT
>JADKLZ010071522.1:5865887-5884974 GCA_021533235.1 Biomphalaria straminea | reverse complement strand
AAAAAAAAAAAGATCTTCGGGACTCGCAAATACCTTCCTCCAGGGAACAGTACCAGGAAAAAGAAGAAGAGGCAGACAGAGAAAGCGATGGGAAGACAATATAAAAGAATGGACGGGCCTACCACTGAAAGAAGTTCTTATCAGGCCAAAGGATAGAGAGGAATGGAGAAGGACGGTCTACAAGTCCTGCTTGGTGCCCCAACGGTCCACCAGACTAACGGATAGGTAAGGTAAGGTTTATTGTTTGAAGTATTCATGACTTATTTGATGTCGAATTATCATCGACAATGAATAATTGTGCAGTTTCAACTTGATCCGAGAATAGGAAGACAGAGGCATAACATGTTCAAGATTTGTACCAGACAGACAGACAGACAGAGTTGATATAAGTGTCGCAAAAATAACACTTTAACTGCTCAAATAGTTTTTATGTATCGCTGTATTTCAATTATAAAATTATGTCTACTTGGTCCGAATCTTTACGTAGATTCAAAATTAACTCTCATGATCTTTTGTCATTAAATATCGATAAATATTTGGTTTGTCTTAATTTTCTGAAATAGTATACAAAAACTATTGACCTCAATTCAAGTACGACATATATTTCGAAGTGCTATTGCTGTGAATCAGCTTTATGTATATTCTATCAAAACTAATGAGAAAACGCATTTGAAATCCTGAGGGGGCGCGGTGGTCGAATGGTTAAGCGCTTGGCTTCCGAACCTGAGGTCCTGGGTTCGAATCCCAGTGAAGACTGGGATTTTGAATTTCAGGATTTTTAGGGCGCCCCTGAGTCCACCCAACTCTAATGGGTACCTGACTTTAGTTGGGGAAAGTAAAGGCGGTTGGTCGTTGTGCTGGCCACATAACACCCTGCTCGTTAACCGTTGGCCAAAGAAACAGATGACCTTAACATCATCTGCCCCATAGATCGAAAGGTCTGAAGGGGACACTTTACTTTTTTTACTTATTTGAAATCCTAAGTTAAGACAAACTAACACAAGCTAGGACTAATTCCTACTAGTGCTCCGTCTTCTTAAACAACATATAATGGATTGAAATTGAATAAATCCACGAGGAAATCCAACGACTTAGCAGAGTAACGCTTTTAGTAAAATCACCAACTTTTTAATCCTTAAGGATAGAAGACTTATAAAGTAAAATAAATAAAAATAAAATAATAAAGTAAAATAAAAATTATACATAAACCACTGAACTATAATCTGCAAATTAAAAAAAAAAAATCTAATAAAATACTAAAAAAAAGACACACAAATAAAGGAAACTCCATATGCTAGGAAAGATATGTACAAATGCTCCTTCTTCACTAGAGCTATCAGAGTATGATTCAGTCATATATTCGTTCATCAAACTCCATTTGAGTGAGGGCTTGAGAGGCTTAAATCCTCTCTTGCAAAAGCCCTAGACAGAAACCCTGCTGTCTTAAGTAATGCATAGGCGTCACCATACAGGTCGAGAATTTTTGGTTTTCCAGACCTGTCGAGGCAGAGATCAGCAAGTCTGGGGCAGTCAAACAAGCTATGAGGCACGGTTTCCTCTTCAATCAAAAGTCACAAAAATATTATCTGACGATACAAAATAGAATTAATAAACAAAGGGTCAAATTAAAGAAAATATTTTTGTCTCATTAGGTATCTTATCTTATAAAGTACAGACATTACTTCGCATAAGAAGATGTGGTTAATTTAATCATGCATGTTAATCAATAACGAAAACTCTAAAAGTCATTGGTTTTCGGACTTGCTCAGGTCACCCATTCCATGCTCCAATACAAAATAGTCCTAGCATATGGAACAAGGAATAATTATCGATACAGAAAAACTACTTTTTGAAAATCGTTGGTAGTCTAATTTAAATATCATTATTTACGAAAAACGTTGATCAAATTTAACAATATTTAAAATCACAGAAAGTATTATTTTTATTTTGTTCCCAGGACGATGTATCTACAACTCAGTATCCTGAAACAGTAAGTAAATATTGTTTTGTTTAAAACAAGAAACAGATGTTATAGCATTGAGAGATATTGTTATAATATAAGCTAATAGGCCTATAAGCTTTATAACAAAGTTTTTTTTTGTACTGTTTAACATGAATTAGTCTTGTCCTGGGTTTGAATACTGGTCTAATTTAAATATCATTACTTACGGTAAACGTCAATTAAATAAATCTATATTTAAAATCAGAGAGAATATTACTATATTCTTCTTCTCAGGAAGATGTAGCTACTACTGAGTATCCTGAAACAGTAAGTAAATATATTTTTTAAAAACAAAAAAAAAAGATGTTCCAGTATTGAAAGTTATGGTTGTTTCTAACTATGCAGCTCCTTCCCTAATATAAGCTTTTTAATTTTTTTTTTGTGCTGTTTAACATGGATTTATCTTGTCCTGGGTTTGAATCCTGGTCTAATTTAAATATCATTACGATAAATGTCAATTAAATTAATCTGTATTTAAAATCAGAGAGAATATTACTATATTTTTTTTCTCAGGACGAGGTAGCTACTACTCAGTATCCTGAAACAGTAAGTAAATATTGTTTTGTTTAAAACAAGAATTAGATGTTGCAGTATCAAGAGATATGGTTTAAGCTTTATAACAAAGTTGTTTTTTTTGTGTGCTGTTAAACATGGATTTGTCTTGTCCTGGGTTTGAATCCTGGTCTAATTTAAATATCATTACTTACGGTAACTGTCAATTAAATTAATCTATATTTAAAATCAGAGAGAATATTACTATATTCTTTTTCTCAGGAAGATGTAGCTACTACTGAGTATCCTGAAACAGTAAGTAAATATATTTTTTAAAAACAAGAAAAATATGTTATAATATTAAACGCTATGACTGTATCTAACTTTGCAGCTTCTTTTCTAATATTATTTATTTTTTGAAAGTTTTTTTTTATGTTGTCCTGGGTTCGGAAAAACTAAAACTTTTTCTAAATCGTTGGTAGTCTAATTTACATATCATTACTTACGGGAATCGTCAATCAAATTTAACAATATTCAAAATCACAGAAAGTATTATTTTTATTTTGTTCCCAGGACGATGTAGCTACTACTCAGTATCCTGAAACAGTAAGTAAATATTGTTTTGTTCAAAACAAGAAACAGATGTTACAGTATTAAGAGATATGGTTATAATATAAGCTAATATAAGCTTTTTAACAAAGTTTTCTTTTTTTTGTGCTTTTTAACATGGGTTTGTCTTGTCCTGGGTTTGAATCCTGATCTAATGTAAATATCATTACTTACGCTAAATGTCAATTAAATTAATCTATATTTAAAATCAGAGAGAATATTACTATATTCTTTTTCTCAGGAAGATATAGCTACTACTGAGTATCCTGAAACAGTAAGTAAATATATTTTTTAAAACAAGAAAAAAATGTTCTAGTATTGAAAGATGTGGTTGTATCTAACTATGCAGCTCCTTCCCTAATATAAGCTTTTTAACAAAGTTTTTTGTTTGTGCTCTTTAACATGGATTTGTCTTGTCCTGGGTTTGAATCCTGGTCTAATTTAAATATCATTACGATAAATGTCAATTGAATTAATCTGTATTTAAAATCAGAGAGAATATTACTATATTCTTTTTCTCAGGAAGATATAGCTACTACTGAGTATCCTGAAGCAGTAAGTAAATATATTTTTTTTTAAAAACAAGAAAAAAATGTTCTAGTATTGAAAGATGTGGTTCTATCTAACTGTGCAGCTTCTTTCCCAATATAGGCTTTTTTTTAAAGTTTTTTTTATGTTGTTTTACTTGGATTTCTTGTCCTGGGTTCGGAAAAACTAAAACTTTTTCTAAATCGTTGGTAGTCTAATTTACATATCATTACTTACGGGAATCGTCAATCAAATTTAACAATATTTAAAATCACTGAAAGTATTATTTTTATTTTGTTCCCAGGACGATCTAGCTACAACTCAGTATCCTGAAACAGTGAGTAAATATTGTTTTGTTTAAAATAAGAAACAGATGTTTCAGTCTAATAAGATATCGTTGTACCTATCTGTACAGATCCTTCTATAATATAAGATTTTAAGAAAAAAATTTATATAGTTTTCCTTGGATTTCTTGTTCTGGGTGCGAATCCTTGTGAAGACAGGCGATTTTTTATTTCGGTATCTTTAGGCGCTTCTGAGTCCACCCAGTTTTTATAGGTACCTGACAAAAGTGAAGAAAAAGTGAAGGCGGTTGGTCGTTGTGCTTGCCACACGACACCCTCGTCAATCTTTGGTAGGATGACCATTACACTGCCCTATAGATCGCATGGTCTGAAATGGGAATTTTTTACTTGTACACATAGTCATGTGTCTAGTGGACAACAAACAAGCTAGCAAAGTCTCAAATTAACATACATGAACTAGATTAAACGCACATTTATTAGCGAATGTTTTACAATCTTTTCGCAGGACGAGGATGTCAGTAGCGATAATGAAGATGTCAGTAGCGATAATGAAGATGTCAGTAGCGATAACGAAGATGTCACATGCGATGACGATTTAGACTCGGTAATTTCTGCCACATTGACACATTGACGATAGCACATAGATATGGATACGGGTAGGGTGAAATCATCTACCATAGTTGAAGAAAGAAGATTTAAGTGTTAAGCGCTTCCGCGGTGCTGAGTACTTGAAATTTAAACAAACGCAAATGAAAATAACACCAAACTCAATACTGTAACACGAACACCGACTAAAGGCCAACACTTGATAACGGAAGTCGACGATAGTGTTGAACAACAAGCACTTTAATACTCAAGAAGGTCAAACGTCATCTATTACTATCATCTATATACTGCTTCTTATTTCTACTCTAATAAGAAAAGCCTCTTGTTATATCGTCTCCTAGAGTGTTCTTCTTTTTTAATATTATATCACGTCATCGTTACTAAGTTACTCGTGACTAAGTAAAAACTTTCCCCCTATTCCCGAAACAAATAACTAATTCCTACTCGTGTCATAACAAAAGGTCATATGTTTCTTTGGCCGAGGGTGTCATGTGGCCAACACAACGCCTTTACATATACCAACTAGATTTGATAGGACTCAGGAATTTCAAAAACGTTACCGAGGTTTGAACCAGAAACCCCTTGGTTATTAACCTTGACGTTTTGCCACTCAGCCACCAAGATAGCGAGTACTTCTGTGGTCTCAACTCTGCCTTTTGTGTCCCCCTACATAAGGCAGAGGGTTTAGTAATCAGCAAACTTCATTTCTGCAGGAACATCGGAAGCTTGTAAAAACAACAGGGCCGGCATGGAGGAAGCCTCCGATTTGGTGGGGGTCCTCGAACAGACCTGACAAATTTATTTAGGGAACACAACTTGTGCCAAATGTTGTTTGATTACACTAGGTTTAAAAAAAACAAATGTGAAATTTTTTTACTATTACATTTTGGGACCAGCGAATTCGCTTTGCCTAGGACCTCTATTTATATACGGCCGGCCATGACAGAAATATTTAAAAAAAAGAATATTTAAAATATCACTAAGCGTAAACAATAGAAAATAATAGCGATTTACCTCTTAAGATTTTTTTTTACATTATTTTTCTTGCAAGCAACATTAGGAACTTGTGATAGCTATATGGTAAGTGATTGGCTTGTGAACCGAGGGTCTCTGGTACAAATCCTGTTGAAGTCTGGGATACGAGTTTTCGTTACGGCTAAGTCAACAAAACTCTAATGGGTGACTGTCACAACGAGTTTTAAAAGAGGAATAAGTAGGGGCAAGTAAAGGTGGTTGGTTGTTGTGCTGGCCACATGACAACCTCGCTAACAGTGGGCTTCAGAAAGAGATGACCCTCAAATCATCGGTCATTTCGATCACATGGTCTAAAAGGGAAACCTTAGGACACATTCGAAAGAAATGGTATTACCCAAGGGCTTTCGGAATTATTTTCTTAGAGACATGATGTTATGACCAGATGGACATGGTGTTAGGACCAGATGGACATGATGTTATGACCAGATGGACATGATGTTGTGACCAGATGGACATGCTGTTATGACCAGATGAACATGATGTTATAACCAGATGGACATGCTGTTATGACCAGATGGACATGATGTTATGACCAGATGAACATGGTGTTATGACTAGATGGACATGTTGTTATGACCAGATGGACATGATGTTATGACTAGATGGACATGATGTTATGACCAGATGGACATGATGTTATGACTAGATGTACATGATGTTATGACCAGATGGACATGATGTTATGACTAGATGGACATGTTGTTATGACCAGATGAACATGATGTTATGTCCAGATGGACATGATGTTTTGACTAGATGATATAGTGTTCAATCCCTGCCCCCCCCCCCACTATTCCCTATCGTAGTCCCTGGTTAGAATGTACAACTCTTTATTTCTGAAGAAACGTTTGACAATCTCTGAAAATCAAGTAGTTGTACAACGATATTTACACGATATTTACATGATGTTTACATGATGTTTACATGATGTTTACATGATGTTTACATGATATTTACATTGCATTCATTTAAATGTGATCGTTAATGTTTTTACAAACTTTTCACAGGACGAGGATGTCAGCAGTGAGAGCGATTCGAACTCAGTAAGTAAACCATTTACAATGTGGAAATCACTTAAACAATATATTTAAACTGTTGTCTGCGTGACCATGCAGTATTCGCGATATACTGTTGTCCGGTCTTCTCGGTGGTACTGGTTTACACCCTGCACTGTCCATCCCCCGGTTCCCCCCCACCCCGGTCATAATGCACGAGGTTTGGACAAGAAAGGAGATTATCTTCAACGCTAAAAGTGAACATCCAAAACATTAAAACATTATTTTTTTTTTTACTTTTACATTATAGATCTTCCATCTTGATTCGATGATGGCCACTTTTGTCATCCTGGGAGTTGAGGGTTTTGTACTCGGGTTTTGAGGGGGTTGAGGGTTTTGTACTCGGGTTTTGAGGCTGGGGAGACCTATGTTAGGGTTAGGGTTACTGTTCGGCTGCACACTGGGCAGATTATTCCAGCTGGAGCTTGTGTCTTTTAGTCTGGCGCTTTTCTCCTTCCAGCGCTGTTCTCTTGTCGTCAGCTATTTGTGCGTCAGTTTTCACAGCGCGAAGCCATGATGCTCTGTCATGTGCTTATATCTTCCAGGTGGCTGGGTCTATGCTGAACGCTTTCAGACAAGCATTGAGGGTGTCCCAAAAGTGTTTTCTTTGTCTGCCTTGTAAGCGCTTCCTTCCATTAATTGGCCATACAAGAGTCGTTTATGGATGCGGCGGTCTTCCATTCTGCAGACGTGCTCTGCCCGTAACAGCTGGGACTGCATCAGGATTGTGTGGATGCTTTACAGACCCGCTCTTCTATATTGGACGTAAACACAGGAAAAACGTGCGGCACTTCTGTCACACAAAAGAAACACAGTTGTTGAAGCATTTAGAAGTAATCTTTACATGCTTAATTATTAATAAGACAGTTAATTATATAATTTATTCTTCTGAATGGAGAGTTTTTAAATAGGATTCACATTTTTATTATTGAAGGATATCACATACACAGCAATCGAAGTCTTTAGTTATTACAATAACGTGGTCTCAAATAATGACTGTCACAGCACAGCTACGACGAAAGTCAAGGGGCAAATGGTGATGATTATAGTAATGTCGGAGGTGATGATGGTGGAGATGATGATGATGGTGATGATGAAGATGATAGATGATGATAATAATGAAGATGTTGATAATGATAATACCTAGTTTTGTCCTGTCTCACAAATTAATGCTACTTTATTTAATTCTGTGTAAAATGTAATTGATAAAATATATTTTCCCTTTCATTGGATGCGATGTGTTACAGTAAACACAATAAATCAATAATATAAAATCAATAGCATTGAAACTAATCTAAGGTACACTTAAGCCTCCTTTAGTCACCGTATATCCTATAACACATTTTACTTTGACTATAGAGCCTTTTTCTTGAGAGACAATCCGGACAACATACAAGTCAAGAGAGACATTCTCTTAGGTGGTAGAGGAGCCAGCCGTTTTTCATTGGCTTTTTTTTCTTCCATCTTCCAAACATTTCTTTGTCACCATTTCTCCACATTATGCGGTCTAAGGCTATGTCTTCAATGTAGTCAACATCAATGTCCACAACTTTGAGGTCCTGTTTAATTAGGTCCACTAATCGAAGGTGGGGTCAACCAGATATCGCATAATGTACATAGAAAATAAACCTTACAGTAAAACCATCAGACTTTTGTATGGGTATTGAAAAAGTTGGGTCACGCTTAAGTAAATCTTGTTTTGTTTTTAATTAGCAACATTTTCTCATTTTATAAGAGAGAGGGGACTCCACTCTATGAATACTGTGACTCTCGTCTTACTGCGGAACATATCCTTATTGATTGCCCCAGATACTAAAGTTATTAGTTAAAAATTTTTGGAGCGCACAGCTTAAAAACACTGTTTGATAATGTCGACCCTGGGAAAGAACTGGGCCTTGTCCGGGAGGTGGAATTGTCTGTTAAAATTTGATTTGTGAAATTGTGAACATATAATTTTTTACAAAAGTTTTTAATTAAATTATTAAATTTTTACTACCTTTACTATTTTAGCTGTGAATAAGCCTCGTTTTATAATGACTTAACTAATTATACAATTTAGCTCTTGTGGTATGAAGTGAGAGTAACCCTTTAGGGAGTACGGGCTAGACATGGCCTAAAGTGTGCCGATGTGCCAAAAACTGAAAATCAAACTCATTGTATAATTAATTAATGTCATGCAACTTATCGTCATTCAATAATGGCTTGTTAGCTACATGGCTGACTCTCCACCGAGAAGGAAACTCTCTGGCTGCTGTACCCAAACATGACAAAAACTTCTGGAGTGAAAACTTGGGAAACGTGGGTGCAGTGCTACTGCTGAGCTACACCCTGCGAAGCCGCTGACCGAAAACTGCATCGCCACTTGCCGTTCATTTGGGCACTTTGGCTTTGTGGGAAGGGGCGACCTGCTGTGTGGGTGACATCCTTCTGACCATAACAAATGCCCAGGCTTTGACAGGCTTTGATTTCGTTTTTATAAGTCGACCCATAGTCATATCGGGAAGGAAGGAAGCAGTAGTGTGCGGTCGCGTAGCTAGGGCGAGGGAGGAGTCCAAACGTGACTCTCCGAGTCTCTTTTGAGGTGGTCCCTCAAATGAGTGTCCGAAATTTGTTTTTACATGAAATATTACGCCATTATCTTATGTCTTGATGTCGAACACCAAATCCCTGGCTACCCACTGGAAGAAAGCCATACATATTAATGCTCATGGGTTAAGGTTGTCTTAAGCTGTAATTTGACGTTATAAGTTGATATATATTTTTTTCTGTTATTACAGTTGTTCATTGTTGCATTAGTTTGCCAAGTTGGCAATGTGGTTAATTAAATACATCCTGGTTTTATAGCTTAAATTTCTCTCTAGACTTTTTTTTAATTCTTTATCTCAGCAAATATACAGTTTAGAATATGTAGTATACAAGAGAAGTTTAACGCATAGATTATCTTATCTTATCTTATCTTGCTCACAGGATGAGGAAGAGGACAGCGATGATTTTTCTGAATGGGTAAGTTGTTCTTTCTAGAGCTAATATTGTCAATCTGTCAAATAATCCCTATTTTTTATCAACTGATAAGACTAGCAGTCAAACGTGGAGTTCTGATTTTTCTTCATTCTAACTATCAATAATCAAGCAATGGACAGGATTACTATTCAGAGAGACTCTAATTCTGTCAAATGAATGAGAGTAATGGAGATAATTAACGAAAGATCACGTGCAGGGCACCAAAGGTACAAAAGACAGGTGAAGGTGATTTATCAAGTTGGATGGTTCATATAAGGGGCGTGTTGGGCGAGTGGTCCTGGGTTCAAATCTCGCTTAAGACTGGGAATTTTAATTTTTTGAATTTTTAGGGCGCCTATGAATGCTACCAACTCTAATGGCTATATGGTTAGTCGTTGTACTAGCCACATGACACGCTGCTCGTGAACCGTTGCCCAAAGAAACAGATGACATCATCTGCCCTATAGATCACAATGTCTGAAAATAAAAATGTTATCTGATATGCTATTTATCTAAGTGATATATCCTCTGAGGGTTCCGCAATGTTGTCATTGCCGGAAGTGGTAATGGATGTAAGCACTCCACTACCTATAAAATGCTTCCTAATGGCATGCGTCTCAAATAGCCTCTGACAACCTGTCCAACTCCCGGCCTTCACGTGTGGCTCAGATATTGAGTCCGGCGGAACTGTTCTTACTAACAGGAGAAGGGGTACAGGCGAGTAACTGGCGGCTTAACCAGTAAGCTTCGGGCAGGAGGGGCTCGTTAGCTATACCCAATCAAGAGAAAGGCTTCGGGAGTCAACCCTGAGGAAAAATCAGGAGCTGGCGACCCTAAGGCAGTTTGCAGCACCCAGTGCTACACTCTGGCAGAACCTGCGACGCTGCTGACCCTAAACTGTATCGGACCTGCCGTTCCTTTGGATACATCAGCTGCGTGGAGAGGGGGGAACTGATGTGTGGGCGACACCGTTCCGACCACAGCGTATGCCCAGGCATTCATCTCATTTCCATGAGATGATCCATAGTCGCTTCGCGACTGACGGAGGCCATAGATATCCTCTGAAAGAGTCTTCTAAGTTAATTGAGGCCAATTGTAATTGAGATATTTTTATTTCGTGTTGTCATAAGAAAGTCTTAAATTAGTGGACTAATAATAAGACTTGTCTTCGAGTCCGAAGATTATTGAGGAATCCAGTATATACCTTGGATGCAAGCATAGCCATCCTTTTATCGACTCGTTTTGGACTAGTCATTTGTGGCTAATTACTGTATTGCCTTCAGCCTAAACAGAAAATTTTAAAAGTGATAATTAGCTCGCGCAGACCAATACCACTCTTTAAGCTAAATGCAGCTCACGGTAGCACCGAATTCTGAGACGGATGTTAACAACAGATAGCCGTAGGTGTTATATCGAAGTTTCCGTCTCCTACGATGGCTGCTGACCAAAGCGATGAGCCCAGTCTGCCCAATGGCCGAATTGCTGATTTGGTTCTACATCTAGATGAGATCTAACTTTAAATAGTAATGGATTATAATGCAATCAATCGCAATGGTATTAATTATCTATATATATAATCCTCAAAGAATTAGGTCAGACAACAACAACGAGTAAATAGGTAAGATCCCCTGGCGTACGCACCACGGTGTGAATGGACCCAATCCGCACTATTTCATTCACAAAATAGCATAGCATGCGGCGCAACGCTATTTTGTGAATGAATGTGGTTTATATAATTCTCTTCTCCTCAAAGTTCAAAGGTTCAAGAGATAAATACTTAAGGGGAAGATCCCATGGCGCACGCATGCGGTGTGAATAGAAGTTGGTGCATCCCAATGCGCACTATTTTGTGAATGAAAGTGGTGTTTACATAATTCTCTTCTTCTCAGATTATAGTCATATTATTAAAAGTATTTCCAGATTATTGTGTCGTTAGACTATTGAAACTAGAACAACAATACACAGATAGAGTATACTTTCAGGTTTCACTTTAGAAAGTACTTTAATTACGCAAATTCGTTCATTAGACATGATTACGAAAGGTAACTCATCTCTCTATTCCTAGATCTAGATCTAGATCTAAATAGTAAAACTTGAATTCAACTCTAAGAAGATTATAGAACTACTCTTCGCAAATATAGTTTTATGATTTTGAACATGAACATAGCCTACTAATTATAGTCCATTTAATCAAATTAACATTCAAATTTGTTTTTCTAGACCATTGTTACATGAGTGCAGCTATATTCTTAATATCGCGTAAATTAAGGTCATTTTTTTTTACTCCATTCATAGTATTTTTCATTCATGAATTCAAGCATTCGCTTTACTTATATCAAGCAATTGGGAAGATCCCATGGCGCCACAAGTTGTGAATGGGAAATAATATATCCAAATCCGCACTATTTTCATTCACAAAATAACATAGCATTTTTTTTTTACTTTAAAAAGATTTTAATAATGTCCGGAAATTTCCAGGACTTTTTCGACCGGCGGCATAGCATTTAATAACATTTCAGGAGATTTCCAGGGGGCTCCTGGTCAATCAAGAGGCCGCGGGAAATCTGTTATGTTTTATAAAATGGTTCAATTTAATAATTTATACACCTAAAAATAAGCACGGGTCCAAAGAAAGTGCGATACCCACTGTGGTCACATATGTTGCAGTGCCTAAGGCCTGCCTTGGAAAATAGCGGCGTATGATATGCCGCCGGTCGACTAGTAAAGTGTTATTTTTCACTAAAAGCAATTTTTGAAAAAATATTTTGAATGTTACACATACAAATTTATAACTTTAAAAACAAAGGCACAATTTGCGACGGTACATGAATTGTCTTTTGCAGTTTGATTTTTGTTTAAAGATTGATGATACACATTTTTTTATTGTTATAGTATTCTAGTTCATATAAACTTGAAATCGTTGCATGTTCTATATATATATCTATAATAGAAACATTTTTGTGATTTCAGAGAGTGAAAGTGGAGAAAATAATTTTTCTTAGAATCGTAAGTGCTTACAAATTAATTTGAAAAAAAAAAATAATTTAAATTTTGAGTAATTTTACAACTAAGATCAATTTAGTTAATAATGAACATAGGCTTAAGCAAAGAAAGGATTTCTAGCAGATTAATATTAAGATGTGCTATGTTTTGTTTTACATGTTTCGGAAATTCCTTCAGAGTTGAAGATAGTTATTTCCTAGTCCAAACCTCCCGCAGGACGACGGGGGATGGGAGCGGGCTGGGTTTGAACCCGGGACCATAGGTAAATCGATACGACAGTCCAGCGTGCAAACCGCTTGACCAGGCATCCATCCATGTCATTGAGATCACTATGTCATTGGCCTCCTTCAGTCGTAGAGCGACTATGGTTCATCTCGAACACTTTTTTATGTGGCTATAAAGTATAAAGCCCTTTTTTGGAGAGACACTCCCGTCAATACACATCGCAGGTTAAAGTGGCTTTCGCTTGGGTGGTAGAAGAGCCGGCCATTTTTCGCATGGTACGTTTATCTTCTAGTGCTGTGGCCCATGTTTTTTTCTTTGTCTGTAGCTTTCTTTGTCACTGTCTCTCTCCATCTAGTGCGGTCTAGAGCATTGTCTTCCCAATGGTCACTATTGATGTTCAATGATTTGAGGTCCCGTTTTATTATATCCCTATAACAATGGTGGGGGCGTCCAGTTTAAGAAAGTCGCGAGTTGTCCGTTGAGGATGACATTCGGGATCTGATTGTTATCCAGCCGATGAGCATGTCAAAGCTAGCGTAGGATATACATCCCCAAGGTTTTGAACTTCTACACATCAGAAACACTTTTTTGACTCGTGGTGGCCGAGTGGTTAAGCGCTTGGCTTCTGAACCTGGGGTCCTGGATTCAAATCTTAGTCAAGACTAGGATTTTGAATTTCAGGATATTATGGCGCTCCTGATTTCATCAAACTCTTACGGGTATCTGACATTAGTTGGGGAAAGTAAGGGCGTTTGTCGTTATTCTGGTTACATGACACCCCACTAGTTAACCACTGGCCAAAGAAATAGATGACCTTAACATCATCTGCCCAAAAGATTAGAAAGTATGATCAGAAAATTAAAAAAAAAATATTCAAATGCTTTGCATTATTCTATTTTAGAGTTTTACAGTTCCTAGAATAAATGACAATGTTTATTTTTTTCTCAGAAATATCTAGTGCAAGAACTGAAGAGAATATTTGCAGTCGGATTTGTAAGTATTTACAATTAAAAATATATATATTCATAATATTTAATATAAGGTAATAATTACTTGAATAAGATGATGAACGAAAATATCGATTAAAAAAAAAGGGTAAATAAAAGCTCTAAAAAAATTGAAGATAACTTTCTGCCATTTTTTATTTTTCAGAAGAAAAGAAATGTTTGAAAAGGAAAGCGTGGCGGGTGTATCAGTGATACAGACAGCTTACTAAGAGACACCTATGTAGTCAACTATGTACTCACTTATGTTGTCACCAATGTAGTCACTAGTTTAGTCACCAATGTAATCATAGTGTAGTCACTAATTAAGTTACAAACAGGAATAACTAAATTAATGTAATGTTTCTACTTTTTGTTTCTATTGACTACTTAATAAATTCTTAATCTTCTGAATCGAAGACCTTAATATTATTTTTTTAATAATCTAATTAATTTCTATGGCCATTAACTTTACTAGCTGTTGTTGCTTTTTGTTTTGTTTTTGTTTTTTTGCTTTCGGACTTATCTCTTTGACCTCGCAACGACGTTCCCATCGTTGATTCT
Source organism: Biomphalaria straminea (assembly GCA_021533235.1). NCBI lineage: Eukaryota > Metazoa > Mollusca > Gastropoda > Planorbidae > Biomphalaria > Biomphalaria straminea. The sequence goes on along the minus strand of JADKLZ010071522.1, from coordinate 5,870,567 downwards.
ACCAGATATAAAGCTATAAATTCCGTCCAAACGTGGAAAATAATTTCCGTGTCAAAGAGTTAAAATCAATGTTTAAAGTTAAGTTAATTAAGGCACGAGTGGCTGAGTGGTAAAACGCTTGGACTCCTAACCTGGTTTCCCAGGTTTGAATCGTAGTGAAGACTGGGCTTTTTTTTTAATTCAGGGATTCGATTCTTCAGGGCACCTCTAAGTCTAATTTCTAATGGGCACTATTCGTTGGGGAAAAGTAAATGCGATTGGTCATTGTGCTGGACACATGACATTTTCTTGTTTATGGGCCACACAAACAAATGACATTAACATCATCATCATTGACATTAACATCATCTTCCCTATACATCATAAGGTTTAAAAGGTGGACTTTTACTTTCTATGGTATAAACAACACCAAAGAAGGTTTACAAAGACAGTTTTGTGTGGAAACACAAACTCATAAATCGGAAAGAATATCAGAACGAAATTCTATCAAAGACAAATGCCAGAAAAAAATGGAGAAAGAAGGTTGACAGATTTTGTTTGGTGCCGCAGTGGTCCAGCAGACCAAAGGATAGGTAAAAGTGAATGTGAAAACAAGTGTGATCATGGCTTGACTGATGTCTTATAATGAATATCTAATTAATCGAATTGTTTGTAAAGGGTCAATCTCTTATACAAATCCTCAAGAAAAAAACATACCCAACAGTTCACTCGATAATATGAAACACTACTTATTAACTGTTGTTTTAAATTATGTCCGACTTATATTTATACTAAATAGTTTTTTTTTCTCTCTTTGTGTAAATGCAATAGTAAGTGTCACCAATGGGTTTATAAGTGTGAGTGCAACTGTTGGTATACGTTAGCTGTAGGCGTAGTGGTGACATTCGGGTTCAAACCCTGCCCGCTCCCATCCCCCGTCGTCCTACGGGAGGTTTAGACTAGGAAATAACTATCTTCAACACTGAAGGAATTTCCGAAACATGTAAAACATTTTACAAACAAACAACAGTGGTGTGTTTTTATGAATAAAACTGCTTACATAGGTTATTTAAAAATTAGATTTTTCTCTTTCAAAAAAAACAAAAAAAAACAAACTATTATGGTGTGCGATTCTCAAAATCTTTACGAGATCTAAACGGGACGGGCGGACGGACAGACATTCCACACAAAACTAATAGCGTCTTTTCCCATTTTGGGAGCCGCTAAAAGCTTTTTTTTTTTCTTCTCTAAACAGTGTGCACTTTAGACTTCAAGGGTTTCTCAAACTGGTACGTGTGAAACATCCATAAAAAGATTTCAATACTGGATGGAAAACAAAAGTACTGAGCTAGAAAATCTTAATAAATAAAAATTTCGATTTTAAATTTCAAAAGGTTATGACAAAAGATTCAATTTTCAAAATGTTAATACAGTAAATAAAAAATTTGGGTACTTTTGACCTGAATTCAAAGACCAAGTTTGTAACAGGAAAACAAAGTATCAGTCACTAATAAGTCAGTTGTAAGAGTGCACATCACATGGAATGACGACACAGATAGGACACGAACAGTATAGGATGAAGTTCAACCCAAGAATTAAATATGACAAATAGTAGGACCAGAAGCAGACGTAGATATGATAAAGCCCTATGATATGTGTGCTATATGGCCCCTTGTAATAAACACACGTTTGTAATTACAAACCTTATATCCTCAGCCACTGAAAGACACTGGTCATCGTCATCATACCACGATGGACGATATATATCCTTTTATCTTGCCATTCCTCGTTCCATACTCTAGGAAAAATTTTTACAAATGCTCCTTTTTCCCTAGTGCTATTAAATCATGGAATGGGTTGCACAAGCTAGATAGGAAAGCCGATGACTGAGCAGAATTTAGGTCATTGTTTAATTAATACATAATAGGAAGTAATAATCTTTTTTTTTTTTTTTTTGAATTAACGTCTGTATTATATAAGATAAGATAAGAAGCTCTAGGTTAGCGTTAGCTGATATGGTGCTTCCCAGATAGACAAACCTTTGGACGTTTGCACCAAGGGACGTATGGGGTTCTGTATACGATGTAATCAACAGTTTGCATTGTGCATGTTGTCTCGTAACTCTATTTAAAGAAATATGTCTCTGATTCGACTTTTTCTGGCACATTGTACACCCAGAGTCCCATTTAATAAACCTGTTTAAGGACATGGTACCAATCCATCGTAGAAAAAAAGTGAGGTTAAAATAGATACATTTCTATACCTTTTTATTAAGAGGAGAACCCTTTGTGCCCAGAACTCGTCTGGCTGGATCTGGCCCCGGGCCATATGTTGGCATCACTGTCATTTCATATAGGCCTATAATAGAAGTCGTCAACGAATCAAATTTGAGAATCTTTAGAAGCATCTGTGCTTTTATCGATGGACTAATTAGAATTCACTGGGGCATGCCTGTGTCAATGAATAGTAATACAAATGCAAAGTCAATGACCTACTGACCATTAGGTATTTACTTGCTTATTATAAAGAACGAGTACCTTTGAATGTTAAATTCTGTATTTATTAACCAGCATTCACTGGGGAAAACCAGTGAATAATAATGTCAATTTATCAGATGCTTAGTTAGCAAAACAACGCTCCTGGAAGGTCACATTAACCTTCGCTGACCTGAAGCGTCTCAATGTGTAAGCAGTGCAGATCAACAGGTAGTTGAGTGCCTATTGGTCTTCACTGTGACGTCATAGTTCAGTGTTGATGCCTACTATATCTAGAACGGATGATCCTGGTCCCCCACTGGACATAGTACTTATGTGCAGATCAACCTTTTGTGTAAAATAAGATCGCAACATGTCTTCTTGACCTAAATGTCTCCAGGGGGCGTTAAGTAGTTCTACTTATACACCATTTAACCCGCACTGACAAAACAAAAAACTTGTAGGAAAAAAAACATCTGAAGATGTCTCATTCTTCTTCTTCTTCTTCTAGCCAGCTTTATTACTGCTGAGCTGTCAGCTCTTTTGCAGACTGTGACAAGGAAAAATAGTGTGCTGTTTTTTTCAGTTGTTCAGTACTGCCATAAAGGGTGTTGTTTATGTTGGGCTATAGTGGTAGTAGGGTCTGCCTAAGGTGGATTAGGAGGGGGCATTCAAAAAGGATATGGTTTACAGTTTCATAAGGGGGGGGAGCAGTGTCTACAAAGTGGGAGTTGTGTGGGATTTATTTTATTGAGATGATAATTTAAATGAGGTGTATGTCCTGTTCTTAGTTGAAAGATTGTACATTGCTCTTTGCGGGGGAGGAAGTTAATACTGTCCAGTTTGTTAGGCATGTTCATTTCTTTGTACATGAAGATGTCTCATAAATATTGCATAAGGCACCTTTAAGTACTAAAGAAAATCCATTGCTGAAAACAGGCATTGACACCAAGAGACGGTAATTGGTATAGTCCTTATTCCTAGCTTATCAGATATGGCCAAATTTGTAGCTAACTTCTGGGTCTACGAGTCACCATGTACTCATCCTTAATCTTTGAAATCGAAGATAATATATTATAAATGCAAAGTTATGCTACATTTTCGAGCGGTATGTGTGGCTGAGCGGTAAATCGCTTGGCTTCCGTACTGGAGGTCCCGGGTTCAAATCCTGGTGAACACCGGGATTTTTATTTCGGGATTTTCGGGCGCCCTTGAGTCCACCCAGCTCAAATGGGTACCTGACATTAGTTGGGGAAAAGTAAAGGCGGTTGGTCGTTGTGCTGGCCACATGACACCCTCGTTAATCGTGGGCCACAGAATCAGATGACCTTTACATCATCTGCCCTATAGACCACTAGGTCTGAAAGGGGAACTTTTACTTTATGTGTGTGTGTGTGTTTGTGTTTATGCGACTTTGTTTTTGTTTTTATCAAATGAATGTCCTAACAGTTGGCCATATTCTTGTATGTTTGGGAATCTTGGACGCAGACAGTAGAGCTAGAAAGTAGGATCCTAGCGGTAGAATTGCGACGATACCGAAAGATCTTTATCACAGGCAGATACCGCATCACAGTCGAAAAGAGACAAGACAAGATTAGTGCATGTATTGGACCCTGCGCTGACTTAACTACTGAAAAAAAAACAACTAAAAGTCCATATCCCAAGGTCCTCAGGTCTCGCAAAGACCTTCCTTCAGGGAAAAGTACCAGGAAAAACACTGACAGAGAAAGGAAAGACAACATAAAAGAATTGACGAGCCTGTCATTGAAAGATATTTCATCCAAGGATAAAGACAGTGGCTAATAGAGTGGCTTCTAAAATTCAGTTGTTACATTTTATCTATAGTTCAATTTTGTAACAATGCAACCTGAAGTAAATTACACTGTTTTTTTTTTCTTTTCTGGATTTCGAACTTTATAAAGTATCAATAAGGTATACATCTTGAACGATTTCATTTAACATAAATTTGCATGTCACAAATGCGTCACCTGTTCCTTTGTCGAACCCGTTATGGTTTTGGCAAAGAAATGTTGTCAATAGTTTTTTTTTAGGTAGGCCTCTTGTAATGTATGGTTGTCAATAGTTTATAGGTAGGCCTCTTGTAATGTATCGTTGTCAATAGTTTCTAGGTAGGCCTCTTTAAATGATTCGTTGTCAATAGTTTATAGGTGGGCCTCTTGTAATGTATCGTTGTCAATAGTTTATAGGTAGGCCTCTTCAAATATAT
>JADKLZ010071522.1:5829773-5840531 GCA_021533235.1 Biomphalaria straminea | reverse complement strand
CTTCTGTAGCATCTCATTTCCATTGCTAGGATCCTCCTCTCTAGCTCTGACATTGGTCTAAAAGGGAAACATTATTTTTACTCAAGTAAATAAATTAAGGCATATCTACATTATACACCTTGAACAGAAGTTTCTAAGTACTGTATAATACTAAATTATAGCCCGCATAATACCCTAAGGTCAAAGCCTGGGCATCACTGTTTAATACCTTATACTTTCTCTTTTGCCTTCATGTTCAGAGTAAACCCCTTATTGAAGATATTTATATTAAAAGCTTTTTTTTTTTGAAGAAAGGAGAAGCAGGTATTCCTGAATCACCAGTGATTTCAACTGAAAACCATTGAATTCACCAATGTAGTCACCAATGCAGTTACAGACATGAGGCGATAACCTAAGAGGACAAAGTTTCCAATTTTTTGTTGTAACATATAACTTAATAAATGTCAATCTTCAGAGTTGAAGGAATTACCATTATTTGTTCTATTCATTTATATGGCTATTCATTTGGCTAGTTTTATGTTTATTTTAGGACTCAAAGTCGATGTATTATGTAAAGTTAGTGATGGCTGAGTGATAAAACGCTTGACTTCCAAACTGCTGTTTCGGGGTTTTGTATCCTAGTCAAGACTAGGATTTTTAATGCCTGGATTTGATTTTTAGTGCTCCTCTGAGTCCGCCCAGTTTAAATGGGTACCTAAAGATTGGGGAAAGTAAAATCGGTTGATCGTTGTGCTTGCCAGACGACATCTTTGTTAAACATGGAAGACTGAAAGAAAATAACATTTACATCATCTACCCTATAGATCTTAAGATTTAAAAGGGAAACCTTACTTTTTAATTAAAACCATCACTAAAAAAATAACTTAGTTGAAATACGAGTTAAAAGATGGTATATAAATAACATATAAGTACATACAAAAATATTTTTTAACGAAATCAACTCATGTAATGAAGAATATCATATTACCCTCAACTGAAATATACTTAGTAAGAATTTCTATTTTTATTTCTTAAATTAATGGCAGACGACCTAATTTTTAAAATGTCAACACTGGAACACATTGTCTACTTTTGACCTGAATTTAAAGACCAAGTTTGTAAAAAAAGACCAGGTTTGTAACACGTAAACAAAGTGTTATTCAGTAACAACTTAGTTGTAAGAGCATTGCTCCGTATTGCTCGTGCCAGTGCTGCTTTTGGCAGACTTCAAGAACAAGTGTGGCAACGGAGAGGACTCAGCTTAACCACAAAACTGAAAGTCTACAGTGCTGTAGTTCTCCCGTCACTCCTATATGCATCAGAGTCATGGACCCTATACTCCCGCCACACCAAAAAGCTAAACTCCTTCCATCTACGCTGTCTAAGGAGTATCCATCAGGTGCGTTGGTCTGACCACATACCAGACACATAAATTTTAAAACTGTCCAACATGCACAATATTAATGCGACAGTAAAAAGGTCCCAACTCCGACGGGCGGTATATGTAGTCCGCATGCCAGACAATCGCCTTCCCAAGCGACTTCTGTACGGAGAGTTGTGTGCAGGAAAGCGCTCCCAAGGCGGCCAATACAAGCGCTACAAAGACACCCTCAAGAGCTCCTTCAAGGAATGCGGTATCGACATTCATGACTGGGAAGCACAAGCTCTAGATCGCTCCGCATGGCGAGAAGCTATGAGTCTCAAGATTTGAAGCAAGAAGAGTGGCCAATACGATAGAGCGCCGAATCCAACAGAAAGCAGAGAGAAAAAGCAGGCCCATCTGCTGCTGACAAAACCCACCCATGCCACATTAGCGGCTGGCTTTTTAAAGCGAGGATTGGACTTTACAGACATCTTCAAGTCCATAGGAAATGAGAAATGTGCTCATCTTCGAACACGAAGGAGGAGCTATATATATATAGTTGTAAGAGAACATATTAGACATAATACCGACACAGTAAGGGCTCGAACAGTACATCTCGAAGTTCAATCCAAGAATTAAATCTAAAAATAGTAGGAGTTACATTTCATAAGGCCCAATGCTATTTGAGATTTAGTTGTCTCCTGTAATCATCACACGCATACACTTAAGTAAAGCTTATAATAACTCTGTCTGTCTGGCCAAAGTTTGTACACGTTATTTCTCCAACACCCAACATCATATATCGGATTAAATTAAAAATTAGCACAATTAATTCATTTACCTAAAATACGAGAATAAAAAAAACAAAAACAAAAAAAAACAATCAGTCAGTGAACTATTTGTAATCATTTCATTTTGGGATGTCAAACAAGGGAGAGAAGCTTTACCTGTTTGAAGTGGTGGTTTAAACTGAGTTATCCCCCTTTACACCAGGCTTAGGTTTTGAGAAGACAAACTTGAATTAGGATACAATCAGTCATGTTCATAGACTCTTCCCTAGTATCTCTACCAGAATGGCTGCCTCATTGAGGCGTGATGGCTTGAGGTCTTTCCCTTTCTTTCTTTTTTTAACAATTAACACATTTAATTACATGACTGATTTAAACTAAGGAGGCTCTGTGGCTGAGCGGTAAAACTATTTTTTTAAAAGTTCATTATGTGTGTGAGTTCCTTTAAATTCATACTATATTAATTATATGTGGAATTCGGATCATCCGATTAAGGTTCTAGATCTAATCCTGTGTAGTAGCTGGGGGGAGCGGGGTGCAAATGTGAAGCCCCCCCCCCCCCCCCGAACACACTTGACATGGTCACCCATATAAGTTTCAAAAATATGTTTTTTTTACATTGAATATTACGCCATTATCTCATGCCATGATGTCAAATGCAAAAATGCAGGGCCCCTAAAGAGGTCAGGCCCCAAGCCCTCCGCTGATCTCATATATTAATTACTAAGACGTATTAACCTCGCAATGCCATCGTAAAAAAAAATGCTTATATGCTAGTGAGGAGTGGATTTCAGTGCGCGAAATGCACCGCACAGGTAAACAACTTATGACATATACAGCATGAGTCAAGGATAACTAAGTATTCCACCAATCGGCAGCGGTCCATAGACTAGAAGCAATCGATATGTAGCTGGTTCTGCCGCGAAACTGAAGTCATATTTTAATCATGAATGTTTAGACACAAAACACACAGACACACACACACACACACACACAGCTAAGGAACGACACATACTCTACAAAATCCAACTTACAGACACATACTTAACATTAGCTGATACACATAAACACACAATGCTCCAAGAACCAGCAAATTGTTGTTGAATTATTGCATTGAAAAAGTATTTGACAACTGCGTAGTAAGCAGAGGAGCCACTAGGACTACATATTTAATTTGTTTAGGTCACACACACACAATTTAATTGAATATCTATACCAGTGAAGCCCAAAACGGCCCGCGGGCCTGATCCGCTAAAAAGAGTCAACACAATGAGTCGGTATTAAAAGTAGCTACATTGATATTCACATTGTAAGTAGAGACATGAAGCCATTTTCCGTCACGTACAAACAAAGACCAACTTCAAACATCCCATTCATTAATTAAATCCTAGAGCCACAGGTTTCTAATAAAAATTGTTTCAGGTCAATTTCATTTCGTTTTTTGCACATTTTCGGTCATGTGGCCCGCGACACGAGTGTCAGAAATTAAAATGGCCCGCAGGTCGAATTAGGTTGGGCATCATTGATCAATGCAACAATTAAATCATTTCTTGGTTATTTATTGTTCGAAAATGAACCAGGTTTTTGTGGGAAGCGTGGTCGAGAGGCTAAGTGCGCCTTGAGCTTGGCTTGGCTACCAAGAAGGGGGCTCGAGGTTCGACACCCGACTCGGGCAGAGTTGTGTTTACTGAGCGCCCAAAGGCAGTACGGGTAACCAACTCCTAGATACCCCCTCGCCCCCAGTGGTCCACAAATGAGATTAGACCAAAGCGCTCTGAGCATGCTATAAGCATGAAAATAGCGCTATATAAAAGCTATAATAATAATGAGCACCCCACTGTCAACTTCACACAAATAGTCGTGCTTCACACTCATTTTATTAGCAGTTCAGCGGTTTATTTATGTAAATAACAAGATGGCCTAGTTTGTCAATACACAGTACACACAATGTCCAATGCCTATAGGTGTGATTCAAAGCAAAACAGATTAAGAACGTAAAACCCAGTCGTTGTTAGATACGTCTGCTGGAAGTCTGATCTCATTAACTCTTTCTCTCCTAATCGACGATACCATCGTTGATTTTGACCTCATCAAATTAAATTAATGTTTAATATTTTTTTTTAACTTTACTTTAAATCATATAAAAAGAGCATGCATTTCCCTTTAATTCTATACCAAATACAACATTTTCTGTTAACAAACAACAAAGCTATTGAAGCCCAATCATAACAGGGGAATCAAAATAGTAATGAGCAAAATGAAGAATTCCTTCAAAACGTGAGAAAATAATTACGGAGCGAAGGATTTTACAATGACAAAGATTCTATTCTATTGGTAAATGAAGAGAGGACTTTAATATTATTAACTCTGTGCATACATTTACTTGTTTATTTTATTGTAACAATGACAATATATTGCTATACAGTATATATCACTTAACGAAGATAGTTAAATTATGTTACGAGCTGATGAAACTCTTAATTACGTACCAACAATCGCATATCTATAGTAGATTATAAATACTTTAATCTTGATAAATCATTAATGACACATCAATAGTAACTTAGTTTATATTCTTCCATCCTGGATTCCTCTCTCTCTCTCTAATCCTTTCAACACGCATTCGCACCATTCCACATTCACACTATGCTGCGCACGTAACAGATTCTATAACCTAAATTCCGAAGTACTACCATGATCATACAACGTAGTTTCAGCAAGAGATTTACAGAATCAGAATGAACGTTAAGCTTAAAACTTATTAACTCGCTCTCCACTTTTTAATTTTTCTTCCCTTTTGTAGGTGTATTTATATGAGCTATAACCAAATATATTTTTTCAACCAACCCAAACATAGAAGAAAGAAAAAGAACGGTAATTTTCGCTGCGAAAATTGTTTACCTATGCCGAACTCTCTTGGCTATTTTTAATTGTAGTGGAAAATTACTGTTATTTCTCAAGTTGTTAACACACGCAGTCTGCATCAAACTTTCTTAGCAGTGTGTGACTCAGTTTGATTATTGATAGATACAAAAATCCATATTTGAAATACGTGGATCTAATTTTAGATTTACATATTTTGCCACATCCAGGGCAAGCAAAACCATTGTCCGCAGGTGGTCGGTTTAGATTTTCTGGGACTGCAGAGCCACGGGAAACACTGTGTTCCTCACTAATCTTCGGACTCGAAGACAAGCCTATTATTATTATTTTTAGATTCGAATGTCAAAATAAAAAGGTATAAAAGGTATACGTCGTGTTATATCTGAAGAGTGTTGTCTTATTTACCACAGAGGTGACTTCATTACGTCCTACGCTTCATTAAGGTAATAGTATATATTTATATGCCTGTAGTTCTAGTATTAGAGATTTCCAACTTCAGTGAAATTCTTCCCGAAACTATGCAGAAATGAAAACACAAAAATTACTAATATCATAGTGCAGAACAGGCGCGTAGCTAGAAATTTGCCATCATTTAGGGGGCTTAACTTCTTTGAAGGCCTCTGTATTTTGCGTAATATTTAATATTTAATTTAAAAAAAAAAAACACACACATTTGGGGCCCTCTAACCGTTCTGCTTTTTCTAATTTGTATCTGAAATGGGGATTTTATAACTCTCTCCCTCCTCTCCAAGGCCACTGGCGCAGAAAATACAAATGAAAATAAAAATATTCTATAACGTTTTCAGCTTTTTTCTTCCCTACTTGAGTGACTATGAATGTAATCAAATAAATTCTTCTGTTACGAATATTGACATTTAAAGCAATGGTAATATATCTTTGATAAATAGTCCATATATTGTTTGTTCCTTCATATTTATTAAGATAATTGCATTTATGCCTATACATGCTGAATGCTTACCTATGAATGACGGCTGGCAAGGTTTGAACCAGGAACTGTCGCGACGACACTCCAGAGCGAACACCAAACGACCAAAGGGGACAATGTATTGTTTCGATATCCTTTTATTTACCAAATGAAATAGTTGATAGTATGGAATTGTGATTAATATTTAACATGACCAATTGAAAAGCTCAATTAACGTTTCTATTTATGGGAGGGTACAGAAATTGTCACTTTGCGATGAGTAATGATATTAGTATAATTAAGAAATTAATTTCTGTTGTGTTTTTCTGGCTTATCTTCTAGCATGTCTCAGATGATGAAATTCTATATCCTGACGACTGTTTTGGGTAAGTACACAATTGCGTACGTGTGATGGGGTGGGCGGGAGTTCGAACCCCGATTTGAGCGTAATTATTTTTTCTGAACTGTACGACAGAGAGAGAGAGAGAGAGAGAGAGAGAGAGAGAGGTGGGATTCAGAACAGAAAACTTTAGTTTAAAAATTTAAAGTCAGAGGTCAGGTAGGTCAACTAGTCATTAGTCATTTACTAAAGATATGTAAAATTTAAAAAAAAGTTAGTAGTCGTTCACAGAATTCAAATAAAATCAGACGAGTTTGTTGTCATGCACAGAAGTCAAGTAAAGTCAGTTAAATCAGAGATCCATAAAAGATATTGGACTTAGTTAATCCCACTCAGAAGTCTATAAAAGAGATTGGACTATAGTTAATCCCTCCAGAGATCTGTAAATGAGATTGAACTATAGCTGGAAGGATGGCAGCCTGATTGTGAGGTTTGTGCTCTGGATTGTCGTTCGGAGTTATTAATGATCCCCGGGTTCAAACCCTGCTCACTTCCATTCCCCGTCGTCCTGCGTGGGGTTTGAACTAAGAAGTAATTTATCTTCAACACTGAAGGAACATCCGAAACATGGAAAACAATTTACAAACATAAGCCCTCAAGAGGTCTATAAAAGAGATTAGACTATACATAAGCATGCTACAGAAACAGACACGCTATAAAAAATTGAAATAAAACTATAAAAACACTTAATCATTGACTGTTTGATTGTTCTTTAATCTGAAACCTGCTTGGAATTAGGGTTTCACTTAAAAACAAGACTCGACATACAGCTCGACATACAGCTCAGAAACACAACACAGAGCTGTGCATTGAGTGACGCCATTGACCGATGCCGCAAGCCTTCCCATGTTCGACATTACTTATAAATAGAATGCTCATTCAACTGTAGCTTGTAAACAAGTTTATCGATAGAATTATTCCTAAAAAAATCAATATAAACAAGAGGAAAAGTAGTCTCCTGCATGCCATGGGGCCCTTCATTATGGCTCCCGAACGTAAACCAGACTCATCCTTCCCTAAAGAAAAGGATGCAGCAAAGAAAAGGAAGGCCATCACTATTTAGGTAAAAGTTAATAAAAGGCGATCTGATAAGGGGGAAACACTAACAGAAATTGGAAGGTCATTACAACTTATTCGTTCGAATGTACCTGTCATTATTAAAATTACCATTATGTACAATATTTTACTGTTTTTATTGATGTATTAGAATAGGTGCATGGATAGGCCATGTGTTTGCAGTACAGTACTGTTATTATGCTACAGTACTCTGTATGATTCAACCTACGTCGAAATTTGGTTTACGACGCCGCGTAGGAACGGAAAACCGTCGTAAGTCGAGGACTACCTGTACATACGCCTTCTTTAGAAATTAAATGTGCCTTTCTTTTATGCAAATTTAAAAAACAGCGTTTTCCATTTTCGACAATGAAACATGTTAATTTTTTCACAAAATATATCAAAAATACGTTAGTAAGGATAGTCTTATCTGATTCGCATGTTTTAACTATTTGATTAATCATAGTTTTGTAATGTTGAGTGACAAAATAAACGAAGCACACACATTTTATTTCAGTAAACTCATTAACGTAACATCTGTCACTAATCTATGAACACGAGATACAGACACACCTGACCTATAAACAATCAACCATTTAGTTCCGTGTTCCTTTTTCAATCGCTCCATGACACACGCCAAATTGGTTTGAGCCTCCTCTGAGCCCACCGTATTAAACGGATGCTGATTGTAGACGCCCTTTGTCCTAAGCACTAAAAGACATTGGTATTCTAATGTTCCTCAACAGTATTACGATTATTCTAAGGCCAATTAGCGCCTACCCGAGGGCCAGTCTTTTATTGTTCGATCTCAATTAGGCTGGGGATTGCGAAACTATAAAGAATATCTTGTGAAATAGAGTTAGAACTAAATAGATTTGTATTACTGATGCGTTGAAGAACATTTATTTTAAAACTGGGTTCGGATATAAATATTGATTGCGACACATTAAACGTAAGATCGATGTTAATAAACTACCCATTGATCTAGTCCATAATGTCGCTAGGTCTTTGCTTCTGATATTGAGCTGTTTAGTCTTTAGTTTTAGCTACATCATATTATATAATGCAGGTCGGCTGTTGGTTAGGACAATGACACTGAATGTAGGCCAAAATAAAAATAGGTGATTTCCCAGATTTCTAGTCAACTTTGGGGAAATCACTCTTCTACATATAAGTTATATTTTAGTTTATCTACAAATCAAATAAGTGCACAATTTAACAAGATTACAAAGAGAGTTTGTGTGATACACAAACTCAGAGGCGGCCCCCGTCGGAGTCGGATCCCTGTCAGATCCGCCTATTCGCAAGATGTTTCGGATGTTCCTTCTAAGTCCCTGGCTCAATTCCTGTATGCTCCCATCCTTAAACTATCGCAATATTTCTGAAAGAACAGTAAAGGTTAAATAATATTTTCAAAAGCCTTTAGTGTTTTTTTCTAACCGTGACGGACAGACCAACCAACAGGCAAAACGCACAAAAATATGTTAGTTTCATTTTAATGGGGGCATTATACAATTTTATTTTAAAAAATCTGATTTTTTAAAAAATTTAAGAAATTAGTTTAGAATTATGTCATTTCCGGTCTTTACGCTTGTACACGAAAGCCGCTGCTAAAAGTTCATTTTAAAAAATGTGCGTGACATCTATATGTCTAGATCATTTCTTATAGTAACATTTCCTCCCTTACATTTACGTAATTGTGTTAGAATTGGTGTTTTGTTATTAAAAAAATCGCTTGCATAATTAATTTTATAAATTAAACGGTTTGCGTTTAGAAAACTAAAAGTAGCCATTGCACCTAAACTTTTCAAGCCGCATTTAATGGTGAAAAAATATTTTTCGTATCTCTTCTAGTTTTGGCGCTCTGAGTGTGACAGACGGACAGACGGACAGACGGACAGACGGACATTTTGCACAAACCTAATAGCGGCTTTTTCCCCTTACGGGGGCCGCTAAAAATCAATAGAGTGTGAAGGTCTTGTTTTTTACCGGAAGGCTTGTTAAATAAAAAGTCATCCTTCAGCTTTACAGTTTCATGTTTTAGGAAACAAAATTAACTCTTTATCTCCGTCATTATTTGCCCACGCTCTGACAGAATTGTTCTTTTTTCACATGTGTACATTCTACCTTGTTAGAATAAAATTTCAATAACATTTTTTTTTAATTATAGTAGAATGCATGCTCTTTTTATTAAACACAAAATTAACATTTTGTCATCATCAAGATGTACATAGATGTCTATTTCTAAGCGCTGGTTATGAGTGTGTTGTATGTCTTCTTTTCATGTGTGAATGTTGTTTGTATGTGCATCTATATCGTAAATCTAAGTTGTTGTTGTACATTATTTACGCTGAGGTTGTCAATTATAGTCAAAACAAATTTCCATTAGTTTGGATCAATAAAGTTATCTTATCTTATCTTATCTTATCTTATTAAAGTTTAGGAAATTAAACAAAATAATGGAATTTAATTGGGTCAATTCAACTATGGTAAATTTAATTTGGAGAGAAAGTGTAGTAGAAGCATATTATGACTAACATCAGTCACAGTACTATATATTATCTTTATAGAAATGAGATGAGATCAAAGTCTGGGCATTAGCGCTGTTTACAACACCGTTTTCCTCTCACCATTTCAATGCAGCTAATCTGTGGAAAGAAGTGGCGAGTGCCGATACAGTCTTGGGACAGAGGCGTCGCAACGTCTGTGTTGGGGGACGTATTACGAAGCGAGTCTTTTCAAAACAGGTTAAAAGTCTGTGTTGAGAATTTACGATTCGCAGGTTGAAGAAAAACAAAGTTGGGTTTCAAGAGAGAGAGAGAGAGAAAGAAAGAGAGAGAGAGATAGAGAGAGAGAGACGTAATTCACGGGCTTCTTCTTCTTAAACTGTCAGAGTTGAACCGATCTAGACCAGCAAAAGTGAACAAGACCTCCCTCTCACCGGCCTGAATGACAACAGTATACAGTGTTACGGATAGGTCAGACTCGCGGCAAGAGGTCGCATACACTAAGACCCCCGCCATTTTCCTTTTCTATACCAGGGTAACCGTGCAGGACAGGCCATTTATGTAACGGCGCCATGAGGAACATCGCCTGGATTGTGACAAGGTTGTGGGAGTTTTTTAACAACTCCGCACAATTCAACAATTATGCTCTCGCACCCCCTTAAGCACTCCCACTGGAGTCTTGTTTTGCTACCCTTTAACCAAATAATTTCCTCCTAAGATCATTTTCGACCGGGCACCACTATGAGACAGGGTAGCATGCCCGGGAATTCACGGGCTTAAACAAGTATGTTAAGTTGACCGTCAAAATGGTGACCACTGTGTTAAAATTAAGAAAACAAAACAAAAAACAAAAAAAA
>JADKLZ010071522.1:5797597-5820008 GCA_021533235.1 Biomphalaria straminea | reverse complement strand
TAGATAGATTCACAGATAGATAGATTTATAGATGGATAGATTGATTGATAGATCGATAGATAGATAGATAGATAGATAGATAGATAGATAGATAGATAGATAGATAGATCCTTCAATTATGAATCCAAGCGCTCTACCCCTCAGCCACAGCGCCTCAAAATACTAGCAAAAAACAACACACACGCACGCAAACAAGGAACTGAAACTATACACATTGCCACTCTAGCTATGATCATTGTGGATAACGATATCCCAGATATTATGATAAGAGATACAACAAAAGAAATGAATCAAAATAACTTTCATAATTTCAAAATGTATTATTAATTTTATTACTGAATATTTTAACAATGTCTATATTTAATTAAATCAAAAACTTCTAAAGGAGTTGAACCATTCGCTGAAATCTCCAAATTACTGTGGTCTGTAGAAAAAAAAAAATCAAAATATAAAAACAAAATAGAAAATAATTGAAAAAACCTTCTCCAAGGGGAAGCAAATCATTTATATTTATATCTTTACTGCAAGGGGTAACCTCCCTTAGTTATATACATCTCAAAATTAATTGAGTACCACCAGTTGATAAAGTTAAAACTTAATTTTGTATTGATTCATGTCGATTACATTATTGTAAACAAGTATTCAAAGTTTCTAAACCTCCCCTAGTTACGGCCTTCCTTTAGGGAACAGTACCAGGGAAAAAAAGGCAGACAGAAAAAGCAATGGGAAGACAACATAAAAAAAAAAATGGACAGGACTGTCATTGAATGACAAATCTCAAATTGGAGCATGACTTTCCACCTCAATAAATGTCAGTTATTGAAAGCAACAAAAAAAAAATTAAACCAATTAATTCCACTTATCTTATTCATAGTAAACCTAACACAGACTAAAATTGCAAAATACCTAGGTGCTATAATAAATGAAAAACTGTTATGAAACAATTAAAAGTAACAAACAAAGCATTAGGGTTTATTAAAAGAAATTTCTATAAATCAAATAAGAACATACAACTTAAATGTTATTTAACCTTGGTTAGGCCTATAATAGAATATGCATCCTCTGTTTGGGACCCCTCAACTCAAGAAAACATTAAGAAACTGGAACAGACACAAAATAGAGCAGTGAGATTCATAACAAATGAATATTCACATTTCACTAGAGTAACACCTTTAGTAAAATCACTAAATTTAGAAAGCCTTCAGGTCAGAAGAACGAAAAGTAAAGTAGCAATTATACACAAAACACTGAACCATAATCTTGAAATTCAAAAACAAAATCTAATAAAATACTCAGAAAGACACAAAGATGAAGGCACATTCATCATTTCATATGATAGGACAAAATTATACAAATGCTCCTTCCTCCTTAGTGATATTAGATAATGAAATCGGTTGCCTGAGCTAGCCAGGAAAACCAGTGACTTGGCAAAATTTAAGTCATTTGTTAACATGCATGACTAAATGCATAACGCGTAGGGCTTAATCATCTTCTTTTTTTGAAATAAAGTCTCTTTTACATAAGATAAAATAAATTCCGTCCACGGATAAAGACAGAGAGGAATGGAGAAAGGCGGTCGACAGATCTTGTGTGGTGTATTAACTGTTTAACGGATAGATGAAGTTATAAAGTGTTTCGTCTTAGTAGCATGTGAGTGTTACAATTCGTTGTTGAAGGTCTCACCACTGACTTGTGACGTTACAACCTGGAGGTTGTGTACACCAATACCTCATTGCCATGTGGTACAGGCCTCTGACGTGGCAACACGCTATTGGTCGAAACAACCTTTAGGTTACGACCCAGAAGTCAGTGTTCATGCACTCTAAGACGATCGTCTCGATAAGAGTATGGAACGGGTCAGGGGCGTAGCTAGGAATTTTCCATCGTTTGGGGGCCCGTTGGGGGGGGGGTTAGCCTTTTTGGAGGCCAATGTAGTTAGTGTAATATTTTATTTTTAATGTAAAAAAAAACCAATCATTTGGCGGCCCTCCTCATTTTTGGGCCATGGGGGATTTTCAAATTTCCGATCCTACCCCCCCCCCTTTGCTACCCCACTGGAACTGGTCGCCTAAAACAGCAATGAAAACCAACAAAACAATGAGTTTCTATTGCAGCTCATGAACGAGAAAATAAAAAATAACGGAAATTAGGGTCACGTGATAGCCTTGCTGATTTGAATTAGGTCGCAAGCAGGGGCGGACTGGCTATATGGGCATTTGGGCAAATGCCCGGGTGGGCCGGTACCTATATGGGCTGACAGGGACACCAAAATGGCCTCATGGATACCACTGCGACTAATATTAAATTGTTAACTTTTTTACAGTAGGCCTATTCTCCTATAAAATGGGTCTTCTGAGCTTCGATTTTCAGACTGCCAGAGTAATTCTAATTTAATGTAACACATTTTCCAAAAAAAAATGTAATAGCCTACATCCGTAGACAGTTGTACTAGTAAGTAAGCCTTAAGTATGTCATTGATTAACATGCATGACTAAATTGACGCAGTGTACAGTTATCGATAAATTATGAAAGTTAATTGACTTTGAGTAAAGGTTGACCTAGAAACGGAGGTCCATCATATGACTTACAAGTTATGGGCCGATGGTATGGAAATGCCCGGGCCGATTTCGACACCCAGTCCGCCCCTGGTCGAAAGTTGTATAGAACAGATAGGAAAGCACGTGACTCAAGGTTGCTTGTTTTCGATTGGTGGAAGAAGTCTATTAACAGGCTCACGACTATATTATCACACTGATGCCCGTAGGACGTCATTCTCCTCTGCTAAGAAGGAACATCATGTATAAGATAACATAAAATATAAGATAATATTTAAACAAAAAAGATTCAAGAACACTTACTTGCTATTAGACGGTGCGTCTACAAGACGTAGTCGTACTCTCCATCTCTGTTCATCGGTGAGCCTGGGGATCTCATGATGCTTGGCCTTGATGGGCCTACTATATACAGTATTAGTATTAGTAGTAGTAATACTAGTGCCAGTATTATAAAGCATGCACAACATACTGAGAAGCAAATGCAGTGCTTTCTCATAAACTGTCTTATCCTCATCTTATCAGGACAATTTTTTTTCGCACTTAGGATGAAGATGACCTAGGACTCAACTGACAAGATTCTTGTCACACTGATTTCAAGATGGCGAATTTCGTCAGGTTGTTGTTTTTTTCTGGATTTTGGATTTTCTATTTTTACCTGGCTCCACTTTTTGATTGTAGAATGACAAAGACAGGCAATCATTTTCACAAAAATAATCTTTTCCTTTTATTTTTCAATGTTCTTTCTTCTTCTTTTTTTTTTTTTTTTACTAAATAAAAAGATCTGTTTTACGTTGAGGCTTATTAGGTTCTAGAAAAATAAATTAAATTAAAAAACAAAATTAAAGAGAACCAGGTGACCAGGTGAGACGACACGGTGACGTCATAAGGATTACCTGCGCGAGGGAGCGATCAAGTTTACCTGTCGATCAACAGCCCATCACTTTTTTTTTTCTTCTATTGAATCGAGCACGATAGTTGCGGGCACTGCGTCGTCTCTGTGGGTGACTGGAGTGGAAGATCCCCCCCCCTTTTGTAATCTACTGGGCAGCTGATGTTAAGTTCATCTGTTGGTTTTGTCAACGCTTAACGCACATTACAGTGTGGACAGCACAACGACCAAGCGCATTGAATAAGTCAGGTAGGCCTCCCCGTTCGAGTTGGTTGGACTAGAGGCGTCCAAAAAATTCAAAATATTTAAAACCCAAGTCTTGAACGAGATTCAAACCCAGGAACCCAGATTTGAAAGCCAAAAGCTTAACTATTATTAGTATAGCATTTATATAGCGCTACTGTAATATACATAGCTCAGAGGACTTTGGTCCAATCTCATTTGTGGACCAAAAGGGGGGAGGGGAGGCGCTCAGTAAACACAACCCTACCCGAGTCGGGTGTCGAACCTCGAGCCCCTTTCGGTAGCCAAGCCAGGCCAAGCTCAAGCGCACTTAGCCTTTCGACAACTTTTCCCACTAAAAATACTTAACTACTACGCGGCCCAGATGACTGATGTGTCTTATCTTATTTATCTTATCTTATTTATCTTGTTTATCTTATTTATCTTATTTATCTTATTTATCTCATCTTATTTATCTTATCTTATTCTATAATTTACATTCGTTCTTTTATAAAAATGTTAATACGTCCTACGAGTGATAATCTATCTTAAATGCTATTTTAATATATTTGTTTTTAGTTTAACACTAAATTAGATAATGACATAAAAAAAAGAGAAAATACATTGAACATATCAGTCTGTATTAAGAATCGAATGTGCACGCGTAAAGAGAAGTTAGTACTCTTTCCAGGTTGGAGACCCCGGAGTGCCTGACTAAGGCTTTACACACAGGTTGGAAAGCGGATATACACACTTGTGCTGAGAGGATACACACTGCACCAGGATGTCCACACGACACAGACCAAAGAGAGACAATTTATACAAACCAAACAAAAGAACGAGCTCTAGCCTCGTTATTCTAGTTAATGTTTATATTAAGATTAACTTTTTTATTTGGCATGCAATAACATTTAATTCTAGTTAGTTGTTTTTAAGAATAGTAAATTAAGTTACATTTTTATACAGCCAAATTCAACTTAAAACATTTCTAATTCGTTTAATATTTGTGTGTATGTGATAACAGATTTGTTTCAATAAGCTACCTGGTGATAATTTTCTATATATCCCATATGGGGGATTAACTTTATCCTTAAATTCTTAACGCTACATTTATTACATGTACAATTTTACTTGATCAAGTGAAGCTAGGTTACCTTACAGTTGTATGAACAATGAAGTTTGTTTTAGTCGGAGATGGGTAAGTATTTACTAGTTACTGTTACCTGTTACCTATCCCTTAGTCTGTGGACCGTTGGGGCACCAAGCAAGACCTGTAAACCGTCTTTTTCCATTCCTCTCTATCCTTTGCCCTGTTTAATACCTCTTTCAATGGCAGGCTCTTCCATTCTTTTATGTTGTCCTCCCTTCGCTTTCTTTGTCTGCGGCCTTCCTCTTCTTATTTTTATTGGTACTGTTCCCTGAGGGAAGGTTTTTGCGAGCCTTGAAGATCTTCAAATATGACCATAGATTTTTGTTGTTACAAAGCATATACTAACTCCGTCTGTCTGTCTGTTTGTCTGTCTGGTTCTCATTTCGAACAAGTTATTTCTCCCACATTCTCGGCTCAAGTTGAAACTTTACACAATTATTTTTTTTTCTATCATCAATCATTAAACAGAAATAAACATTTTGTTAATTAATTAATGGTAATAATTTTTTTTTTTGAGACCCAAAAGGGAAATTAATATTTCAGTATTAAAAGATATGAATAAATATGTAGGGTTTTGTCCCTTTAGATAATTGTACACGTTCTTTCTTCCAAAACATTGTCGAATCATATTTATTGTACCAAGTGCGGTTTTTGTAAAAAAAAAATAGTTGCGATACTCAGTGATGGATTGCCTAACTTTTAACTACTAATAAATTAATAACAAACGTTAAAGTACTAAAAAAAGTATAATCCCCCCCCACATTAGAATAGGAACAGCCGTCATCGAGAAGTACATAGAAGTCAAATTCATAAAGCGCTGGTTGTGAATGTGCATGTGTGTTTGTATGTGAATGTTGTTCGAATTTGTCATTAACATTGTTTTTGTATAGTAGTTACGCTGAGGTTGTCAAGTTGTAATCAAACTGAATTTCCATTAGATTGGATCAATAAAATTATCGTATCTTATCTTATCTTATCTTACATCGTACCGGTGCTTACCGTCACAAAAAATGCACTAATTGTACCTAACAAAACATGAATCAATCAAAAATTAACTAACTAGTCAACCCTAAATTGTTGATTGTTAATCATTTTGCTTGGTATCGAAATACCGATAACTTCTAAAATATTGAGATTGTTGTAAACTTTTGTTTTCAGTAATTATATATTTTGTTGTGTACTTCTGTAATTCAATGCTAGTTCTCTATGTTAATATTTGTAAAGGTTATATAATATGATTTTGATTTCAGAGGAGTCGGGAAAACACCTTTGTTGACCACTTTCATTGACGGAGTTTATCCTTTAGAATATGTTCCTACAGTGTGAGTGAAAATTTCTACAATTTATAAATTACTTATCTCTCTTTTTCTCTTTTTTTTCGTAAGCTTTCCCATTTTTTTTACACAGTCATACGGTTAAACTGCTGACCACGCCATGTTCGCTTTAAACCTTTAAACCTAGATACAGTCTCCAACCTAATATACATTTATTTATTTATTTTTGTTAACATGATAACGGTCAAACTAGAGTTTTACCCATGCGGTCAGCAAGCTAGAATTTCTTTCCCAGCGATTTACATCAGCTGTTACATTTCTAGGAGTTGTTTTCGTTATCAGCGTGCACGTTACAGGCTCCACGAAGGTGTGACTTGAATAGAGGAGTTCTTAAAATATAACTTCACTCTTACTCTCTCAGTTATGTCCACTGTGTCTAAGGACGCTGTAGTAAAAATTAAAAACGTTTGTATCAAACAACATTGAATAAAAAAGGATGGCTGCCTGGTCATGAGGTATACACGCTGGACTGTCAGTTGTCAGTTGTCAGTTGTCAGTTGTCTCCTGCTATTGATTTGGACTAAAAAATAGATCGTCTTCTACTTATCATCTTATCTTATGAAATACAGACGTCACTTCAAAAAAAAAGAAAAGAAGATGATTAACTCCTTTCAGTCATGCATTTTAACCAACCACCTAAATTGTGCCAAGTCACTGGTTTTCATAGCTGACTCAGGCAACCCATTCCATGTTCTAAAAGCGCTAGGGAAGAAAAAGTATCCGAAACATGTAAACATTTCACAACCAATCTAAGAACTATTTCCTATATATATAGTTACAATAATTTCAAAAATGTTATACTTACAGGTATATAGTGTCTTATAGTAAATTTCTAAATTTAATATTTTCTTATATTATATTGACGTTACTTCAAAAGAAGATAATTACGCCCTAGACATTTGATGTGCTAATCTAATCATGCATGTTAATCAATGACTTAAACTCTGCTAAGACGTTGGTAATCTTGGCGTATTCAGGCAACCCATTCCATGCTCTAATGTTTACTATTTTATTGCCACATTGGAAGAAGAATTGCTTTAGTTTAATACATTTCATTTCATTATAGATTCGATATAAAGAGTACCGAGGTCACAGTGAAAGGTCAAACGGTGAAATTATACCTACACGATACATCAGGGTTAAGTGATTATGACGCAGTTAGAGTTTTGGCTTATCCTGAAACGGTCAGTGTTATGTATATTTGTAGTATAGTGTGAATGACGCTTATAGAAAGAAATGATGAGAGCTATGTTTAAGACTAAGACAAAAAAAAAAAACCCACAGATTCTGAGAGTTATAAGTCTAAGATTAAAACTGATTTATTGATCATAATTAGAAATGTGTTTTTATGCATACTAAATTAAAGAAAAAAAATCCCTATGTGTTTAAAAAAGGTGTCATGTGGATAGCACAACGGCCATTCGCTTTCACTTTTTCCCAACTGCCAAATGTTCATTAAAGCAGGATAGACGCACAAGCGTCCTAAATATTCCAAAATTTAAAACCCCAGTCTTCACCAGCATTCAAATGCGAGATCTCCGTTTCAGAAGCCAAGTGCTTTATCACTCAGCCACAGCGCCTCTTAGACTTTGAAAACGTCGAGCGAAATGTTCCAGAACATAAATTTAACTCTTTCTCTCCGCAATGTGCTCCACATGCTTATTTTCTTATTCTTTTTGCTCATTTGTCTTTTACTATTCTGTAACATTTTTGGTTGTTATTAGAAAATGTTATAGTTTATATTGAATTATAGAAGAATACATGTTTTTTTTTTTTACACAATACACATTTTAGTTTATAAATCCAAAAACTATTTTAATGGGAGTTGCATCGAGGTTGGCATCATCAATCAGGAGAGAAAGACTTAATTAATCTCTTTATTATATAGGGTCTACATGCGGAAATACCCAAAGATAGGGAATCTGTTCAAGATAAATAGATTTGTAGTCCTCCACCGAAATTTAGGTTTTCGTTTTTATAATTTGAAAATTGCAAAGCACCGACTAGTTATTCTAGCGTAGCCAACGAGATAGTAGTTCTCTTCAAAAATAAATAAGTCAACTGTCAAATTACAAAAAATCTACTAAAGCGGTTTTCGAGAATCGCGTCCACCTTAACCCTAACCTGAGATGAACTCCTAATGAAAAAGAGGGCAGTGTCCCGTACTGCCCTGGAAATGAACTCTAACCAGAAGGTTCCACCCCGAAATAGTGATTTGATATTACAGGTATTTTAACAAAATTGGAAACGAACAACCGCCTTTACTTTTCCCCAACTGTCATGTGCCCATTAGAGCTGGGTAGATTTGGTTATAGGCATACAATAGCAATACAGTATTGATAACTCAGGGTAAATAACTCTTTATTTTTATTTTCAGGATTGCTTCCTCTTGTGTTTTTCACTTTGTAACAAGGAAAGTCTAGCCAGCGTTCAACACAAAGTTTGTACCTTTATTTTAATTGTTTCCATTTAGATGTTAGAATTCCCGTTTAACTAAAATATTGCAAATAAGCAAAACGCGTCAAAAATTAGTTTGAACAAATATCATTAAGCATTGGCTAGTTACTTTCGAAATACGAAGAGCAAAGCACAACGTTGACTCCAACAAAACCACTCTTTTTCTGCCTCCCCCCCCTTTTTTTATTTTCGCGCGAAAGTTACGTGGGGTAACTCTAGTCCGATTTAAAGAACTAAAAGAGTTATCTTTTCATGACTTTTTTTTTCCACTGAGGGCTATAGAGTCCGTGTATGTGCGTGTCCCACATGGATGATGACGATAATTATATATAGATAATGATCTAATAGAACGAAGGAGAGCTGAAGGTCTAACAGTTGTAAGATGTAGTGATGTATGCAGGCGACACGAAACCCCTAAGAATTGACATTTTTAGTTGAGAGAAAGAAGCACTGGATAGATCCACGTGGATAGCAAGCACGAAGGAAGGGTCTTGGATAAAA
This sequence comes from Biomphalaria straminea, assembly GCA_021533235.1. Taxonomy (NCBI): domain Eukaryota; kingdom Metazoa; phylum Mollusca; class Gastropoda; family Planorbidae; genus Biomphalaria; species Biomphalaria straminea. Next base: position 5,810,900 of record JADKLZ010071522.1, on the reverse strand, counting down.
TTGGATTTTGGATGATACAACAGATGTAGAAAGAAGGGGGGAAATATTGCAGTCACTAGTGGTTCCGAATTCCCAATCTGTGACCTAAACAATGACCGCAGTTAGGATTGATTGGCCTCTCATGTCACATGCAAAGTTGCAAAGAAAGATAATTGTTTCTTGAGACGTTAAATATCACAGATTGTGGAGTTTAAGCTCTTCGTTGAATAGGTGGTTCATGCGTCGTTATACTAAAGATGGTACAGATATGGTGCATGAGCAGTTGACCTCCATAATGTTTTTTTTGTAATTTTTAGTTTTCTTTGGAGAAATCTAGTAAATGTTAAAGTAGCCTTCCCTGTGCACCCTTTGATCTTCTTATACGTCTTACAAGGTTGGCTCTAATTGTTAGTTTGCCCTTAGCCTAAAGAGATTAGAAAGTTGACCATCATGTCTAGAAAAAGAAAAATTGCCTCGGAACATGAAAAATTAGCAACAAAAAGTGTTTACTTAAAAAGAGTTCGAGACAAGATACATCTTTGGATTACCCTGAGCACACAGTAAACTTTAAAGGTGCACATTGCCATTGTAGGACAAAGATATACATATTAGTTTGACTTAAAAGACTTTTTTGCAGGATTTTAAAGAAACCATCTTTATGACAAGTTTAAAGATGCTTGTCTAGTCAATGTACGCTAGAAATGTACATACGAATGATAATTCCTACTAATTTTTCTTTCAATTTGTGCATTGGTATTTTTAATAATGTGGTTCAGTAAGGTTAATATTGCTAGAGATTTGATTATTTTATATAAAAACCTCTATAAACCATCTCAAACAAATGAGATAATTTTCGAGCAATTAGCCATTGTCAGAACAATGTGTCTAACACAGCAGTTCCCACCTCTCACTTCATCTGATGTGTCGAAGGAGTGGCTAGTGCCCATACAGTTTGGGATCTGCTGGTGGCAGGCTCAGCTCGTGTAGCATTGTGCTGCAAGCTTCCTAAGGGTCACCTACTTCTGATATTTCCTCAGGGTAGAATCTCAAAGCCCATTCCATATTTGGGAAAAGCTGGAATGCTGGAGAGGTTTGAATTCAGATTCTCTTTCTTCTTGTATGTAGCCATGCAAAAGCTAAGAAAATCTCATTCCATATGTAAATATTTAAAGCGCTTATTTTTGCTATTTCTATTTCAAGTGGTTCCCTGAAATACGGCAGCACTGCCCCAATGCACCAATCATTCTAGTGGGTACGATGCTAGATATTAGACAAGATCCATCCAAACAGAAGGATCCTGGCAATGTAAGTATCTACACAGTTTACAATGTGCAATAAATGTAAAAGATTTGACCTCCTCATTTAATCCTCCAAGAGTATTGTCATATTTAGTAAGTAACATTAGGGGACGCGGTGGTCGAATGGTTAAGCACTTGGCTTCCGAACCTGAGTTCCTGGGTTCGAAATCCCAGTGAAGACTGGGATTTTGAATTTCGGGATTTTTATGGTGTACCTGAGTCCACCCAACTCTAATGGGTACCTGACTTTAGTTGGGGAAAGTAAAGGCGGTTGGTCGTTGTGCTGGTCACAAAACACCCTTCTCGTTAACCGTTAGCCAAAGAAACATATGCCCTTAACATCATATGCCCCATGTATCGCAAGGTCTGAAGGGGACACTTTACTTTTTTACTTTACTTTACTTGTAAGTAACACTGATATCTAGAACGCCGTGGCCAAGAGGTAAAGCGTTTAGCTTCAAAAACCTAGAGTCCTTGGTTCGAATCTCGGAGAAGACTGGTGTTTTTTAATGTTGGGATTTGTTTTGGCGCCCCGAGTCCACCCATCACTAATGTGTATTCAACTATAGTTGGGGAAATTAAAGGCGGTTGGTTCTTGTGCTGTACATATGACAACCTGCTTGTTCATCTGAAAAAAAACTTAACATCATCTGTGCCCTATAGATCACAGAGTCTGAAAGGGGAACTTGACTTATTCTTTTTGAACAATATTATAAATAGTACTATAAAAATGAATGAAGAGTTAAAATATAAATAAATAGGAGCCGGTACTCAGAGATGGATTGCCTAACTTTTAACTACTAATAAATTAACAATCGTCGTTAAGTACATGGAATATAACACTTCCCCCCCCCCCCTATGAAAAAGGCGCGGTAAGCCGTATCGGTGAGTACCGTCACAAATAGCCATGCATGAATATATCTATTAGAATATTTACGTTACATTATATGTTTGTGTACTTTTAAATCTCAGCTTTGAATCATAATGCAGGTCAGACAACTCAAGAAGGACTAATATATAATGCTTTTCGACATAGTATTGTCTCCCCTATATATTTTACACCATTGTACTATTGTCTCCCAACCTCTAGGTTAGATGCTATGCATGTCAGGAAATAGTATTGCAGAATTAGGTTAATTTATGTAGGACTATTTATAATTTCAAATAATGCTATTTTCTTACAGGTTGTATCGAACTCAGAGGGTAAGAAGACCAGCAAGTCTATAAAAGCAGTGAAATATGTCGAGTGCTCTGCCCTTACTCAAGAAGGTCTAAAAGAGGTCTTTGACGAAGCAGTCAAAACATGTTTATCCAAAAAATGAAATAAAATAAACTGAATAAGAATTTCGTATTTTCGCTATAACATTGTTGCGAAAGAAAAATAAACTCTTATGTATTTTTACATTATAGCTTTTGTTTGTTTTAATTGGCACATGTGTACATCAAGGTGTGCAGATAAAATAAATCTATGAATAAAGAACGAGTTTTGTTCTAGTAATAACAATTTCATAATATTTTTTTTTCTTTTCATATAAGTAACCTCAGCTGTTTAGCTAAGGACATCCGTTGTCGAGCTGTTTACTTCCTTTCAAATTTTTGTTATACACGTTACAGTTGGCTTGTAACATAACATCTCCGAGTTCTAGATACTTTTTAAGGATAATTTCGCCCTTATACAATTTGAATGAAAATTTCACCTGAGTACTAGAATCATTGAGTACAGTCTTTTCTCGTGTGGCATGTTTTTCTATGTGTCTTAGATCAGTGGCGTCACTAGGGTGGGTGTCAGCCGGTGCGGCAATAAAAGGGTGTCACCCTCCCCCCCCCCCCAGCGTTCCACATTTTCTTCCCAATAAAACATTGTTGGTTAGTTCTTATTGTGCAATGATACAGTTCGTTAATTACTGTTATACAAAGGTAAAAAGAGTGTCGATTAGGTTTAATTTTGTTTTTTGTTGTCGTTAACATTTTATCGTTAATTATTACATAGATTAAAATTTAAGATTTTTAAATTAGAAATAAATTAAATATCAACTGAGCATGCATCTTTTTTGAAAATCATATTGATCGGTACAAAAACTTGAAAATAATTTTTTTTTAAATTAATCTAAGTCTACAATAACTTAAGAAAATAATAACAAAAAAAATTATTTTCAGGATTTCAGATTTGAAAACTTACAAATAACTTTAAACTCTATATCTTTTGTTAGATAGCTAGTTTAGTCTTTTAGAATTTCGCACTTTTTGGTACCGACAATGAACTCACATTTTATGACGACACAGACTGTAGGGTTAGAGGTTAAGTTTCACGTATAGGAAATCAGTTACCGCTAGACTCTCAAGGGGATTAGACATCTTTATCGACTGACTAGACTGTGGCCCATCTTGTAAATAATTATTCTGTTGAAGTTTACCTTGAAGTCAGTTAGTCATTTTAAGTCTTTGTTCCTGTGAGTATTTGTTCTTCGTGTGATGGTGCTTGTCTGAACGAATTCGCATATAAAATTTCATCGCTACAAAATATACACACGCGTCTAGTATCCTGAATCAACTAAGAAATACTTCAGTTACAACTGATTCAACTATACAGGAATAAACCATTACACTGGCACCATTACACTTTTTCAGCTTCGTTTTCAATGGACATAATTGCTTGATTTGAAAATCGTTTTCAAAAGTTATTAACAGTTGTTAATTAACTTTAGGTTTGAAAAGCTTCTTTCACATGACGTTACGTCGGCATGCCATATACCAAGTAGACATGCATCTGGAAAGAAACAGTTAAAGGCTTTAATCTAAGGCAGGTAGAAATTCGTTGACGTCTTTGAAAACTTTGCTGCCTGTAGACGTCTTGTATTTCATATTTCTTGTCGTCTGGCTCAGTACAAAAGAGATTGATGCACTCGGCACTAATGTGATATTGACTATTTAAATAGTGAATCAGGCATCTTAATTCCTGATATTTTCTTATGGTTAAAACTTATTTTTCTATTGCAATAACATCCAATTTTTATTTGACAAAAGTTATCTCAATAACATTTTGAGCTAACTTGTCACACATTTCGTAGAGTAATGTTGTGCTCTAGCTTAGCCACCACTTTACAAAGAATTAACACTTTAATTTGAAGTTACTCTTTGTGTTTTGTTGACTTGTCCCTCAGTACATCTGCCAAAAGAAAGTAAAGCAATGAAATGTATGCATGTAATCACAGACAGCTGTCTTTGGCGTAGCATCCATGGCGCGAAGGGGTTCAATGAACCCGGGCCCACGGCCATTAGGGGCCCACTGCGCTTGGGCCCATGACTAGTTGAGAACTTTGGGGTGACACCAAAGTGAAAAAATAAATCACTTTTGTAAAACCGATAAATAATAGAATTTGAAAAGTTCCCTCGATATATCCTGAGCTTTATCCCATAATTTAGAGTAACTTATAAAGCAGCATTTTAAGCTTTAATTGAAGGATTTGCTTTCCATCAGATTTTGTGAATTGTAATGGTGGCTAACCCTAATTTGCGTTTGGGGTCACAATAGTCTTCATATCGTCCCATTCTTTTTTTTTCTTGTCTGTTTATACACTTATGCATAGTATTACAGGAATGGTGTGTGGGGGGTGGGTGGGTGGAGAGAGTTTGTTTAAGACGTATGGGTAGTCCCGATTTTCACTAATTTCGATACAGTTTCAAATTATTCACTTTTTAAAAAGCTTAATGTTTTTTTATTTGTTTTGTATTTAATGTATGTAAAATTACAATTTTTTAGTAGTTGTTCAACTTTACCATGTCCTATATAACAACCAGAACTGACATCTTTTCAGTCTCTGGTGATTCTAAAATAAAATCGACAACTCTTGGGGTTGTGCAAAAATACTGGTTTTCTAGATCCATTCTTTACCATATGTCTCTTTCATTTTTGGCAGCCTTCATAACAAAAAGTTGATACCAATTTCGTATTATTATTATTTTTTGTTATACTTCTAGTTATCTTCGATGAACATCCGAATATAAAGAAATTAGATAAGTCATTTCTAGGTTTTCATATTTGTTAGAATCAGACGTCAGCAGAATTAGGTGAACAAATACTATAAGTCCCTATTTATCATTAACTAAACTGCAAGGCTAAAGCCTTGATGGTGCTTCCAACATAGCTGGATACTACAATGGCATTTGGGCATTGTTTCATCAGAAGAAGCCTCTATTAAATAGTTGCACTAATTTCTTACTTTGCTACTTAATAGGGCAGAAAAATATTAGTAAATAAATATTCGATCTTTGTATTGTTAAATAATGGACGTAGCACTATATATTAGTTTATATCAATACTTCAAAGTTTTACACCTAGAAGTGCTTTTGGAATGTCATTGTGTAGAATGGGAACTAATCTCATAAAACATTTCTTCATATATATTTAAAACTCCGTTTACCCGTTTAATTATGTTTAAAATTGTACAAACATTGACTTTTTATTCGTGTTGGAGACTTCTAACGGAGTCTAACGTAATAAGATTATTAAAAAGGTACTCTTCCTGCATTGGAATGTCTTTGGGTAAATGTACAGATACTGATTACTCAATTGTTATGTTATGCATTGTATTTGTCTTATTGAGGGAAGTGCCCATCAATATATTTTTGAACCCGGGCCCACGGGTATCTTGCTACGCCACTTAGCTGCTCCTCTGTAACTTCAGAGCGACGGCAAAGATTTTCGCCGTCACAATTTCAGAAAATCGTTTTTTTTTTCATGGCTCTAACAGCAACATGATGAGCACAGCAGTGAGTTTTTCTAGAGAACCGAGAAACTTAATGACAAGATAGCTAACATTAATGGTGTACCTATCCATTCAAGTTTCTTTTCTATTCTTAATTAATATTACATGCACTTCTTTGTGAATTTTTCACATTGTAGCTTCATTGCCCTGTTCTTGAGCTCATCATTTCAATCTCTTTCTAGGCGTTTTCAATTATCAGAACTGCTATCATCAGCTTTGGTCCTTTTATAGAGGAATATATTTTACAACATTAATGTCATTTGAACACTACAATTGCTACTGTTAATATATCTTACAACTTCAGAGATCTATGTTAGGTGTGATGCAAGACGAGATACCAGTGTACCTTGCAAAATGTATGTCTCTGATAAGTATATCCCTTAAGTGGTTTGCTAAATCATTTATAAACTCTCTAAGTTTTGGTACAAGCTTGAAAAGTAACTTTTTTTTTGTTTGCATCGCTGCCTTACAATGTTATAAATCATTATTTCAGCACTGATTCATATTTGGATTACATTTCCACAATCCCAAAAAAAAAAAAATCCATTATTTATGCAAAGTCTTCTTCAATTAGCAACCATATCCTGACTTTTGCTTTGCTAGAAACAATGCGATAGTATTCAATCTATAAGTGCAAGACGTTCCTGTTTTTCCATATATACGTCAATCATAGCTATGACGTCTCAGTCCATTTGTTTTGTAGCCTAAGTCCTGTTGCCAAAATGTTTTAAATTTGATAGCCTGATAAATGTGTTTCAGTCTTCTCGCGAATCTCTCATAGTGGTCATGTCCACTATTTATCAAACAAGAAAATATTGCTATTGATTTTTTTACCATTTAGAATTATTTTATTAAACCATACCATCCTTTATGATCTTGCTTCTGTCACATTTTAAAGTATTTATTTATGTTTTATTTATTTTGAAAATTGCAATTTTTCCATTTCAGATGTCACCCCCATTTCGGGTGTCACCCAGTGCGGACCGCACCCCCCGCACTCACCTAGTGACGCCAGTGTCTTAGATCATTCTTACCCAGCTCTTCATTACTTGCATTTCAGTAAAGAGTTAGATCTATGTCTTTCTAAGCGTTTGCATCTATTTCTACCGCTTCAAACTTACTTTGATTATGTCTACGTAACGGAAGTGGAGGCGACCAGCTCTTCTTGTTCCCGTTACTAGCCGCCCATCGCTTAAGGCAGCTGTTCTCAACTTTTAAGCTTGGCGACAATCCCCCACTCTTCCACGAGCCCGCCCCCCCCTCACACACACATACAGCAAAAGAAGAGTAGACAATAACAATCCATTTTTTCGATGGTCTTAGGCGACTCCTGGCAAATCGTCAATGGGGTCGTTACCTACAGGCTGAGAACCCCTAATTTACGAACTTCACAAATTTTGTTTGAAGACTTTCTAGGCGGCTAGACAATGTTACACAGTACCATGTTGGAGGTTACTGTTGACAGTATAGAAGCACTAATTGCTATTCGACAGCTGCGCTGGGTCAAACATGGGAGACGACCCAATGAGACAGAGACAGTCTCACATATTTGAGATAAAGTGGGATTACCCTTATTGAAGACATAGATCGCCGTCGGACAACGACTTTGTCTGCACGACATGCGAAGAAATATGTAGGTCGCAAATGGGTTTGCTTATGTCAAACCCTGCACTCAGTCTTAATCTTCGTAAGCAAGGACATTGCCATTATTAAAATAGAAGAAAATATCGGTTACGTTATAGAGCATGGGAATGATGGGAAGGGTTTTTAATTAGTTGTTTTACTGAAGTCTCGCCGGAAGGCGGACACTATTGGACCAGGGGCGTAGCTAGGAAATTTCCATCATTTGGGGGCCCGGGAGTGGGCTTGACTTCTTTGGGGGCTCCTGCAATTTTGCGTAATAATTAATATTTAATGTAAATACAACCCACTCATTTAGGCCCCTCCCCTCAAATAGGGGCGTGGGGGGGTGGAGATTTTCAAATTCTCCCTACTCTTCTCTCCACCACCCTAGCTACGCCACTTAATGGACTTTTGTAATTTCTCGATATAACTTGTTTGAGATTTGTATTTTACTTTATGTGGATTTCTTTATTATCAGTTCATAAAGTGATGGATTCTTTAATTCATCTGATCAGTCCTTCCGAAGCTTTTTCCTTAAAGGAACACTTTTAAAATTCTGATTTATTAACGAAACACTTTGCTTATTTGTTTAGAGAGATTAACTGACGTGGTGGGCTACTAACTTAAATATCCATTACTTCGATGAACACTGTTCTGTTTAGGAAACACTGCATCAGGTGTATTTTAGTTGTCCCAGCATTCTAGTTCCGGATACTTACTTTAGTACTGGATACTTACAAGTACGATATTATTTTATTACATAGTATTTATTTACTAAATCTTTCTATGATGAAAAAAATACTCGTTCAGTGTGTTTGTGTTATAGCCTATTAGACATTGTTGATTAACACACGAACTCTGACTTTACTACACGCGCCAAGCCAAAGTGCATCCTATACAAATACTGAACAGTTACGCACCCAAGATGATAAGAGATTACACATTAGAAGCCTAGGTCACGCATTTCTAAATTTAGTCGTGACACAGACACATTTATATTTTATTTTATTGTTGGCAGCATGTTTGCAAATTATTCTACACGTTTCGGGTGTTTAGAGTTAAAAAGTTGTCCAAACCTCCCGCAGGACGACTGGAGGTGGCAGCGGGCAGGGTATGAACCCGTGACCATCAAGACGACTGAACGATGGTTCAGCACTCATACCGCAGAAACAGGCAGCCATTATTGCAATATCTCGAAACCGTAGCTTCGTGGGACAAAAAAATAACACCTTTAAAACCTGGATGGATGGACGGTATTTTAGAAAACGGGTCAAATGATTTTCCTAGAAATTTGACAGTTGCTGTACATATTCGGGAAGAGAATCACTAGCTCATTGGTCGACTTAGAAAACTTTAATATGACAGCAATCATTTTTTAAATATTCAAGAGTGTTTTCTTATTTTTTTACAAATATTTTTAATGCTTTTCTTGTTTTAACTCTTTGACCACGCAACGACGCTCCCATCGTTGATTGTATCCAGATATAAAGCTATAAATTCCGTCCAAACGTGGAAAATAATTTCGGTGTCAAAGAGTTAAAGATATTTTATGGGTTATTATAGTTTAATTTTGCCATGATACTTTCATGTTAGTATTCATTCTGCTCATCAAGAGATGATCAAGATAGATATGAGGAGCTACTAAAAGATCCTAGGTATCACTTACAAAGACAGCATCACAAATGAAGAGATTAGAGACAGGATTATTACAGACACCACGATTACCCGCAAACTATTGTCAAAAAAATGCAAAGTTACAATCTATGACAAGATTAGTAGTTCCTCAGAACTTCCATACATTCCTTCAGGAAACAGTACCAGGAAAAAAAAAAGAAAATACAGACAGAGAAAATGATTTGCAGATAACATCAGTGAATAGACAAGAAAATCAATGAATACATTTCTATCCAAGGCAAAGACAGAGAGGAATGAGAAAAGACTGTCAACGGATCTTGAAAAGTGTAGTTCTTAAAATTAGATTTAGATCTAGATCCTTTCGATCTTTCTCATGTAACATGGTATGATAGTAAACATTGCCTAGATCGATGATATAATGCTTTGATAGAATTTGCAACTTTTCTTGTGGGGTCTTAAGCTTGTTTTAGGGCTACAATGCATACACTACGGTTCCAGTTAGCACCCTGGGAACATTTCTTCAAGTTTCATCAAAATTGGTGAAACGGTTTTGATTTCTATGTGGGACATACATACATACATACGCCTTACTTTGTACTTTTTATTATAGATTTCTAAACCGACGACACGTGAAAAGAGATCAATTAATGTAGCGTCTAGGGCTACGCTAATAAGTGGAAATACCGACTGAGCGCCCGCATCTTCAAATTTAAACTTATCAATTTCTCTTTAGAAAGAAAAAAAAAATATATGCTGAATATGCAATGTACTTTGAAAAAAAAAGTTAAAGTTTGATTCCTTGCTGTGGATATGTACACTACTGTAATGAGTGGTCCTCACATTTTTACAAAGCTTATATCAACTAACTTTGTCTGGTAAAAAGTTTGTTCACGTTATTTCTCTGACACCTTATCTCGGATCAAACTGAAACTTTAAACAATTATTTTTTTTTACCTGACAATACATAATTTAGATTTAATATAACCAAAGAACACGCACTAACCATGAAATTTATCAACTGTATGAGGACCCACCAATGGTGAGCGAAATAAAAAAGAATAGACTACGTCAGGCAGGTCACTTTGAAAGAATGACAGACAACAGAGGGGCGAAAATCGTAAACCGACAAAAACCAAAAGGCGGGCGACTCAAAGGCAGACCCCGAATGCGTTGGATTGATGATGTGGAAGGAGATCTGCAACAGCTTGGGGTTAGGGCGTGGAGACGAAAGGCCCAGGAGAGATCTGAATGGATAGATTTGTGCAAGCAGGTCAGAGCCTTTAATGGGCTGTAGCGCCACTGGGATGGATCGATAGATAACCAAATAGTTAATTAGGCATTTCCATTTTTTTTGTGGGTATCCTTAACAAAGTAAAGAAGTTGTACTTCACAAAAGTGGTGGTGTAAGCTGAATTATTCCTTTGTATAGGTCCCTGAATTAAAAGTAAGTTTAAAAATTAAGATAACTATATATTCTTCTCTTTTCAAATAAAGATTATAAGGACTATCTATTTGAAGTTTTTGGATTCCGTTGTAATCAGTTAGAGTCAGTGTCAGTTAGAGTTAGAACTCAATTGAGATCTAGAAGTCGCTATTTCAAAATGAAGAGTTAGTACGTTTTAAAAGGCGCCCTAAAGATATCAACATTAAAGTCTTCACTAGGATTTGAACCTGGGACCCCCCCCCCGTTCCTAAGCCAATTTCACATCGACAAGGTCAGGAATTCAACTCCATATGTGTACCAGTAGGCGATGTTCTTTGCCCCTGAGAAAAAACTTCTCTTATGTGCATCATGCTCTGCATTTAGATTCTCATTAATGTAAAGTAATTAACTTCTCGTGTGTTCTAATTAAGCATTGTAATTTCCTATATAACGACATATAACGAGTTTTACAATTGTAGTTGGGTTTGTTGAAAGCTCTGTCTTTAAATAAGTCACACTCAGTTCTTAAACCATGAAGTTCTTCGTTTTAATTCTATGCATGTTTGTACTCTCAATTGCTAATGCAAACCCAGCACCGGTAAGTGGAATAGTGTTACATTGTAGTTTGCAACAGTTATCTTCAAACTAGTAAATATACTTCAGATTGGTACTTGGAGGCTGACTAGCATAGCGCTTATTTCGTTCATAGGTGTAGGTAGACTAATGTTAAAAGATCATAATCACATTTTATAATGTAAATATCTGACATCAATGATGTATTTATACATTTTGTTAACAAAAGCATTATGTACTTTTATTTTGTCTTAACAATGTGAGCTTAAATTGAAATTAAAAGTTTATCTTTAATGTTAACCATCTATGGTGCAAACGTGCTTGTAACAACACTTAAGAATCGTAATACATAAAGAAAGGACAAAAAAAAAACGACTTCCAATAAAAATGTAGACGAACAACCGAAATTTCCGTTAGTCTTAGGCGACTCCTAGCAAATGGTCATTCGACCCTTAAAGATGCCTCGAACCACAGGTTGAAAACCCCTGATCTAGATGAAAATTGGGATTTAGAATTTTAAGATATTTAGGACTATTAATAATTTATTTGGATACATATGATTCTGATAAAAATTCCCTTTAGAATTTCGTGGATGTGATAATGTTTAAAAGTTTAAAGTGTTAGAGGCACTTGAAAGGCGAGAAGCAGCTTTTATTTTTGTAGCCAATCTGTCAGCTAGCTAATAATAAAAGCTGTGCTTTTTCCAATGACAGCTGATAGAATCTATTTATATATATATAATTCTCTAAGTCACAAGTTCAAAAGTTCAAGTAAATGGGAAGATTCCATGGCGCAGCATGGTGTGAATTGAAAATGGTGTATCCCAATCCGCATTATTTTGTGAATGAAAGTGGAGTATATAATTCTATTCTTCTCAGTTTGTCATAATATTAAAAGTATTTCCAGATTATTGTGTCGTAAGACTATTGAAACTAGAACCAACAATACTTAGATAGAGTCTACTCTCAAGTTTGACGTTAGAAGTACTGTAATTAATATCACAAATTACGCACATTCGTTCATTAGACATGATTACGAAAGGTAACTCATCTCTCTATTCCTAAATCTAGATCTAGATCTAAAACTCAAATTCAACTCTAAGATTATAGAACTTCTCTTCGCAATGTTAGTTTTATGCTTTAGCACATGAACATAGTAATTATAGTCCATTCATTTTATATTTTAATGAAATTAACATTCAAATTTGTTTTTCTAAAGCATTGTTTAATGAGTGAAACTTTATTCTTAATATCGTGTAAATTAAGGTCAATTAGCCATTTTTAACTCCATTCATAGAATTTTTTATTCATGAATTTACGCATTCGGTTTACTTATAACAAGTAAATGGGAAGATCCCATGGCGCAGCATGGTGTGAATGGAAAATGATGTATCCAAATCCGCACTATTTTCATTCACAAAATAGCATAGCATAACTATGCTATTTTGTGAATGAAAGTTGTGTATACAATTCTATTCTTCTTAAAGTTGAAAGTTCAAGCGAGAACGACATTCTTTTACTTTTACTTTATAAAAGATTTTAATAATTTCCGGAGTATTCAGGACTTTTTCATAGGCCAATATTTAATAACATTTCATGAGATTTCCAGGGGCTCCTGGTAAATCAAAAGGCCTCGGAAAATCTGTTATATGTTATAAAATGGATTAATTTAATAATGTATACACCTAAAAAACTAGCACGGGTCCAAAGAAAGTGCGGGACCCACTGCGGTCGCATATGTTGCAGTGCCTAAGGTCTGTCCTGCAAAATAGCGGCGTATGCTATGCCGCCGGTCTGAATGAGTCCTATGACAGAAGAGCAATGTTCTTCATTGCTAAACATCCAGACTTCAGCAGACGCCAGTTAACTATCTGCAAACGTTTTCAAAGGTCGCTTGAAAATTGTAACATTCTCAGTGAAAACGTTTACGTTCAAAATTGTGTATGCGTTTAATCATTTCTTTAAGTCATTGAATTACCAACTTGTCATTTCTCATTACAGGAAGAC
>JADKLZ010071522.1:5773676-5787530 GCA_021533235.1 Biomphalaria straminea | reverse complement strand
AATGCAGACTGATGATTAATGAATGCAGACTGATGATTAAGGAATGCGGACTGATGATTAATGAATGCAGACTGATGAAAAAAAGGAGACAGAGTTAATGAGAGAAATAAGTTATGGCACTTTGGAGCTCCAAAATAGCTATACAAAGATCCACGCAGTTTAACGTCATGTCTCTGGACAGCCTATTTTTTATAAGATTTTGATCAATATCAAAAGAAAAATAGGTCATGATAATTGTTGTGAATAGAATGATATCAATAGATTTTTTTTTTCTAAAAGCAATGCTACTCTTAATAACGCTAATAATAATGTGTATATTGTATTATTTATAATAAATACAGCATTTATTTAATGAACCAATTTACAATACTTTACATTTGGTTACATACCTGAACGGTTGCGTCCACCTGCTGTTGAAAAAAATGTTTATAAAGCTTTACTTAATATTTATATTAAGAGTATTAAGTAAAGCTTTATAAACATTTTTTTTTTTATATTTATATTAAGAGTGGTTCCGCAAGGTTGTCATTGCCGGAAGTGGTAATGGATGTAAGCACTCCACTACCTATAAAATGCTTCCTAATGGCATGCGTCTCAAATAGCCTCTGACAACCAGTCCAACTCCCGGCCTTCACGTGTGGCTCAGATATTGAGTCCGGCGGAACTGTTCTTACTAACAGGAGAAGGGGCACAGGCGAGTAACTGGCGCCTTAACCAGTAAGCTTCGGGCAGGAGGGGCTCGTTAGCCATGGCTGGCTACCCACCTAGGAGAAGGAAAACTCTGATTTCAAACCTCTGCTGCCTTGCAGCTATACCCAACCAAGGGAAAGGCTTCGGGAGTCAACCCTGAGGAAAAATCAGGAGCTGGCGACCCTAAGGCAGTTTGCAGCACCCAGTGCTACACTCTGGCAGAACCTGCGACGCTGCTGACCCCAAACTGTATCGGCACTGCCGTTCCTTTGGATACATCAGCTGCGTGGAGAGGGGGGAACTGATGTGTGGGCGACATCGTTCCGACCACAGCTTATGCCCAGGCATTCACCTCATTTCCATGAGATGATCCATAGTCGCTTCGTGACTGACGGTGGCCATAGGATAGGATATTAAGAGTTATTATAATATTGTTTAATTTTTCTATCCAATGAGTCTTGGAACTGCATAGACTTTTAAATACAGAATAGAACAAGATAAATTACTTTAAAAGTGTATATGTTCATTGATAAGCAGATATTTACGTGATAACAAAGCTAATAATTAATTAACATGGGAAGCATTTGACTCTTTAGAAGGCTTTTACTTAGATAACCCTTTTAATCAAATCTATTTTTGTGGAACACGGTCTCTTAAGCCCCGCCTGGTCGCCCAATGCCAGTGAGGCCGGATGCCGAGCTTATGAGAGGTTGCAATGAAATCCTATAATTTACCATCCCTAATCGCGAAAGTCACCGCAAGATGCCCCGTTGGAGCCTTTATTTTATCCTTCCAACGTGTAAAGCTTTGAATGCCGATGAACTGTTTTGTCCTTGTTAATCTACTTTTCTCCCCTAGTCATGAATCATGCAACGCAGAAAACACAACTATGGCTCTAACATAGACATAAATTAATATAGACTGGCCAATAAGATAGTTGTATGATATTGTTACGACCTCACCATGCGCATCGCAAGTCTGGTTAACGCACCTCTAGTGAACGGACTAGAAGACAATGTTTACAAGAGAGAGTAACGACTTCCGCCTAAGGCTAGAAGTGGAATTAAAGACACTGTAGTGTAATGGAGATGTTATCTTGTGTCCTGTGATGTCTTGTCAATAAATATGTGTCTCGTTGAGTTGGCCTTGTCTCTTATATTATTACAATGGTGTCAGAAGTGGGGATTTATAGGCAACTCAACGAGACGAGGTAGGATTTGATCACAATGACATCGTTGAAAACACTAGACCAACTCTCAGTTAAAGAACTTAGGCGGGAACTCCTTGATCGATATGAGAAGGCTTGTGGTAACAAGGAGGTGCTTACAGCTCGTCTCCGACAAGCCTTGATAGATGAAGAAGAAGATCCGGAGACATACCTATTTGAAATAGAGCCAGATATTGTTGAGCTCATTGGCAAAATACAGGAAAATATTGATGCGATGCGTAAGCAAACCAGCAGGATGGGGAACAAGAAAGATGAGAGGGTATCACACGTAGAAGGCCAAATAGACCAAATTGATGACATTCAGTCGCAAGTAAAAGGAGGAATAAACTCGTTGATGAAGGAGCCGTTGCCTGTGGACTCGTTGGGGAAGAAGTTGCATGGTCAGGACTGTGGTTGCACAAACAGTGGTAACGGAGACGCTGGGGATTGGAGCGCCGTCTGTGTCTGTGTTGTGGGCAAGTCTTGTGGTTGTGACTTTAAAGACGAGAAACGTGACAACGATTTCTGCGACGATCTCGAACGGAAAGAGAGAAAAGAAGAAACTGAAGTCTGTTATGTGCCCGAAGCGTTTGTTCCTGTTGCACCTGTTATCAGTACCTGTATGAGCCGGACAGATCAAGACAACGTTTGGTCTGCGTCTAAGCCTATTGCTATAGACCTTAAAGACCTCTGCCTATCTGCCGGTGCTCATGAAGAAAATGTGAGGCTCGACAACTGCATCCAGAACTTGAGCATGAACTGTACGTGTGGCGCATTACACGGGGAATGTGGATGCCAAGAAAACCATCAAGAGGACATGTGTACCTCTGCCATCATCATTGACATTGGCATAAATGAATGTCAGTCGACCCACACTACATCGGAGCTGTCAAGAGGAAGACATCTTCCACTTGAACTTGAAGAGACCTATCTCCTGGACGTGAGACTGTTGGATGAAAATGACTGCTGTGCATTGGACTTAGTCTGCAACGTGGCTGCATGTGAACCTGCAGCTCTCATCAGAGGCGTCTGTCGGGAGGGTCCGCTGAAACGGCGTGCCCGATCAACGGCTGTGCTGAAGAAAACAGTGCTCGACACTATCTCGTTGAGTGTCAAACGGCCACGTCATCGTCTCAACAACAGCCTGGTCAACTGGAGAAAGCGAAAGCGACGGCTGCGGAGAACTGTGCAGATGGATTCGTGGGCAACAGGCACCCTACCGCCTGTGGCTCCCACTGATCGACCTCCACCTGAACTGTCAAACCTCAGCTGCAGTGTTTTCTTTTCGGGACGAAAAGTGTTAAGACGGGGGCAATGTTACGACCTCACCATGCGCATCGCAAGTCTGGTTAACGCACCTCTAGTGAACGGACTAGAAGACAATGTTTACAAGAGAGAGTAACGACTTCCGCCTAAGGCTAGAAGTGGAATTAAAGACACTGTAGTGTAATGGAGATGTTATCTTGTGTCCTGTGATGTCTTGTCAATAAATATGTGTCTCGTTGAGTTGGCCTTGTCTCTTATATTATTACAATATAAAAATTTGTGACTTGCAATTGTGTGTACTTTATTTTATGTCTATAAATTTTGTTTAATCTCTAAGACTGAAGATCATACAATTTTAAAATTTTTCATAATTCGGAAATCCCAATTTAATAGATATACATGTTTTCAAGTTGCATGAAGTTACTTCCTTTTTCCAGTCTATATTTTTGTTATGTGTATAGGCGCTACTAAACGAATGATATCAAGTGTTGTCTACGAATATTTTACATGCAGTGTAATAACTATCCATACGCTAGTTACCGGCACTACTTTTTTTTGTAAACAATATTTTTACACAAATTAATAATAATCTAAGTATATTTTTTTAATAAAATAATTTAGAATGCTAATGATCTACATACTGTTATGTCTCCATTGGGTGCCTGTTGACAAATATTGAATAAAAATTAACTGAATGTTTGTATTATAAGTCATTATGATATTGTTAACTTTTTAAAATAAGGAAAACATAAAAGAAACATTCCTTGTAAGACTAGACCTATTCTATTTAAGTTATTCAGCGATACGTTTTCTATCAATAGCTACTAAATGTTTGGCTTATACAAAGAAATGATTACATTTTAAGGACTATCATTTCAATACCATAAAAACGTAGATTGATACATTTGTTCAACAATATTGTTTTTTCCTGCTGGGGTGGGTAATAATAATTACAGTGTCCTTTTTTTTTAAAAAAAATCTTACATTTATTAGCTATTAGGCGCAAAATAATCGCTTTATTAAATGTAGAAAGTAAGTATTGTTTCTTTTTATATTTTTAAAAATATTTCTCTTGTCAATAATGTTTAAGGTTTTTTTGTGTTTAAATTATAATAAATAATAATAACTTACAGGAACATTGGTATTGGTTGGTTCGCCAATCTGAAATGAGACAACACTATATTTATTTATAATACACAAAAAAAAAAAAAAAATTGAATCTGGCGATGATATTAGAGCAAGGCTCACGGAGGATTTTGATGTCTCGTTATAGTCAGTACCCTCTTGAGGGGGGGGGCACAAATTAGTTTTTTTTACTATACAAATATAATATATGCAAAATGCAGGGACTCCCAAAGAGGTCAAGCCTCCCGGGCCCCCAAAAGATGGAAAATTCCCAGCTACGCCCCTGGTTAGGGTATTTGTAAACATCGTGTTTATGAAGAATCGCTTTGTTTACAAGGGGGAGGTATAGGTCTGATTGAGATAGAATGAATAGAGAGAGAGCGAGAGGTGGGCAGAGAGAGTCCGAGAGATATAGAGAGAGATAGAGAGAGATAGAGAGAGAGACATATAGAGATAGAAAGAGATAGGGAGAGATAGAGGCCGAGAGAGACAGAGAGAGACAGAGAGAGAGAAAGAGAGACAGAAGGAGGTAGAGCGAAAGCGAAAGAGAGAAAGAGAGGGTGAAATAAAGAGAAATAGAGAAAGAAAATAAGACAGAGACAGAGAGAGAGAGAGGGGAGGGGAGAGGGAAAGAGACAGAGAGAGAGAAGAAAGAAAGTGTTGATATGGTGCGCAAAGTTGCACGCGTTCAATATAATAAAGTATCGTGCTTCGCCATGACACTAATGGTTGTTGTTTGCTTATTGCTGTCTGTGAACCTAGATCTTAATTAACATGGTGGCAGCGGTGGGATTAATGATCGGAGGTAATCATTAATCAGTATATAAAGGTTTATTGTTTACAATAATAAATAGACAACAATTACAGGGCTACGCCGTGAAATGGCAGCTAGAAATTTCCTTTTTGTACCCGAGCCGCTCGAAGTAGAAGGTAACATGGCTGCTAATTGGCAAAAGTTTCACCGGAGCTGGCGAAACTATGAGTTAGCCACTAAATTGGCGGAAGAATCAGAGGAGGTCAGAGTGGCCACCTTTATAACAATTATAGGGACAAAAGCAATGGACGTATATGAAGGTCTTGAAATGGAGAAGGGAAAAGAAAGAAAGATAGAAGAAATACTAAACAAATTTGAAAGTTTTTGTATTGGCAAAACGAATGAGACTTATGAACGTTATGTTTTCAATACTCGTGAACAGCAAGAAAACGAGGACATTAAAAAGTGCATAACAAATCTGAGAAGATTAGCAAAAATATGCAGGTTTGAACGCCTGGAAGATAGCTTAATTAGAGAGAGAGTAGTTCTCGGAGTAAGACTTGAATGTCTCAAAATGAGACAGAAAGAGAGAGAGAGAGAAACATAGAGAGAGAGAGAGAGAGAGAGAGAGAGTCAGAGACGTAGAAAATGAAGATAAAAAAATAATATTAACAGAAAGGGAAAGAGAAGAATGCAGATGAGAATAAAGAGGTAAAGATATAGAGAGATGGTAACATAATTAGAACAGAAATAGAGAAAAGAGAATAACATTAGTGAGAAAGAAGCAAAAGCAATAAGAGAGAAAAATAGATTATTATTATAATTAATATCTGATGTGTATGCCTCTTATTTATTATACAGTATCAGCACTTCGTTCCTTTGGATACATCAGCTGTGAGGTGGACAACATTGCTTCGACCACAGCTAATGCCCAGCCATTCATCTAATGGAAATAAGATGTTCCATAGTCGTTGAGCGACTGAAGGAGGCCATACATACAATTTGATGAGTTTCATACTCTTAGGGTATTGTGTGCGCGGTGGTCGAATGGTTAATCTTTGCTTCCGAACCTGTGGTCCTGGGTTCGAATCCCGGTGAAGATTTTTTTTTTTAATTTCGGGACTTTTAGGGCGCCCTGAGTTCACCCAACTCTAATGGGTACCTGACTTTAGTTTGGGAAAGTAAAGGCGGTTGGTCATTGCGCTGGCTACATAACACCCTGCTCGTTAACCGTTGGCCAAAGAAACAGATGACCCCTAACATCATCTGCCCCATAGATTGCAAGGTCTGAAGGGGACATGTTGTTGTTTTTTTTTCTTTACAGTTGTTCCAGAAATGTTTGCGTCGCAGTGCATCTACTTGCCTCCCCTTTTAAAACTGATGTGTGGACGACATTGCTTCGACCACAGCTAATACCCAAGCATTCATCTCATGGAAATAAGATGGCTCCATAGTCGTTGAGCGACTGAAGGAGTCCATACATACAAGCCGATGAGTTTCATACACGTAGTGAACGTACTGGGTGCGCGGTGGTCGAATGTTTAATTAAGCTCTTTGCTTCCGAACCTGAGATCCTGGGTTCGAATCCCGGTGAAGACTGGCATTCTGAATTTGGTTTTTTTTTTTAAGGTGCCCCTAAGTCCACCAAACTGTAATATGTACCTAACATTAGTTGGGGAAAGTAAAGGTGGTTGGTCGTTGCGCTGGCCACATAACACCCTGCTCGTTAACCGTTGGCCAAAGAAACATCTGCCTCATATATCGCTAGGTCTGAAGGGTACACTTTACTTTTTTTTTGTTACTTGACAGTGAAAGTACTATTTCCCAAACGCATATATTATTTTGTAAACTAACTACACTTACCGTCACTTGTGATGGGATGTCAAAGATTCCACCTCTGACCTGCGAGATAGTAAGAGTACAATGTAAATATTATTCTTTGCTCTATTGCGTTTACTGTGAAAGTCACATTGACCTGCGAAATATGTGGACGGGAGTGTCTCTTCAAAATAGGGCTCCACAGCCATAAGCAAAAAAGTGTTCGAGATGAACCATAGTCGTTCTACGATTGAAGGAGGACAATAAATGTAACACACGCATTACTTGCGGAAGAACTCTAAAAAGAGACAGCTGTTGAGAATTGCAACATGTCAAGATAAATTCATGAAGATCCCATGTCGAGTAACCGAAAGTAAATTTAAATTGTCCTCAGGCGAACAAAGGTTGCATTACTTGTGGCACACGATGTACGTCACAACAGGAATAGCGTCATTAGGTGAAACGCTGAACACCGTAATCTCTCGGACCGAAGGCCAGGCCTTTTAAGTCACTATATACACCAATATAAAAATTTCATGCTTTTTCTTTAATGTACTGTGTCCAGTACAAGTTGTGTACAGCGATTATAGACATACATTCATTCTTGTTTATTGTAATTTTTTTAAAATTCATTAGACTGATCTCTTTATTTGAAGCCCAAGTTGGAAGGTTTGTGTCCAGTGTTTTTGAAGTAACGTAACAATTTGTGTCAAACATATGACCTTGCGATGGCTTCAAGGAAATTTATTAATTCACATGTTGTTTAGGAAACGAATATTAGCTCCAGGAGCGAAGGATGAAGTTTTTGTTTAAAATTTAGTTGCAGTTAAAAATATTGTTTTTAACTCCAAATATTGAGAAAAAGAATATTATCTAAATTAATCTCTGTAAGAGTCATATAAATACAATCTCGTCCTTTGAATTATTTATTAGCATCAAATAAGAATTCAACAATAAATATATCACTACAAAGATTTAAGACCATCTAGTTTAATCTGAATACTTACCGCTCTTCCGCCAACTGAAGCCTGTTAGAAAATTTTGAAATATAAAAAAAATATATTTCCATTAACTAACTCTATCTATCTATCTATCTATCTATCTATCTATCTATCTATCTATCTATCTATCTATCTATCTATCTATCTATCTATCTATCTATAGATGTTGCATTAAATAATTCTTAGGTACCGCCTAAATACCAGGACCTCTTTATCCCCTTTACCTGAAGCAGCCAACAGCTAACGAAACGGTCTTTAGACAAACGTTAGTTTTTTTTTTTGTTTTTTTAAATAAAGGAAACAAAGTGAAGACTAATAAAGGCAGATTGAGGAAAAGAGTAGGCAGACACATTGACAGAAAAGAGAAGGCAGACACATTGACTGAAAAGAGAAGGCAGACACATTGACTGAAAAGAGAAGGCAGACACATTGACAGAAGAGAGAAGACAGACACATTGACAGAAAAGAGTTTGGGCTCTACATTAGCTACATAAAGATCCTCGCAGATTAATATCTCGGGACCCATCCAGTTTTGATAAAGTTTTAATCAATATAAAAAAAAAAAAGTACATGATTTTATAATCATGTATAATGGTATACATAACACACATGATCATTTTTTTTAAAGCAATACAATTCTTTATAACGCTAATAATAATGTTCGTATTGTTTTTATATTTTTAGATTAGTTTGTCATGTGTTATGTTTTTGTTTGTAATGTTTTTACAGCGCCTTGAGCCTACCTTTTGTTTTTACACTTTATAAATAAAATTATTATTGTTATTATTAATATTTTTATTATTATATAACACAATTATTTCATAAACTAATTTACAATACTTAATATTGTTTGGTTACTTACCTGAATAGTTCCCTCTGGCTGTTTAAAAATTTAATAAAGCTTTACTTAATATTTATATCATAATTCATTTTAATATTTTTTAATTTTTTAAACTCTGTACATACCCATTCACACACGCTAGATTTTTTAATCTGATAACAATACTACTCTTTATAACGTTTTTTTTTTAATAATGTGTACATTATTTTTAAAATAATAAATACAACATTTATTTAATGAAACCAATTTACAATGCTTAACATTTGGTTACTTACCTGAAAAGTTGCGGCCACAGGCTGTTAAAAATATTTTATAAAGCTTTAATTAATATTGATATTTTAAGTCATTTTAACTTTTTAAAATTTTTCCAATCAAATGATCCTAAGAGGTGCACATAGCTTTAATTACATAATAGAAATATATAAACTAATTTAAAGAAGTACATGTTCATTGATTAAAATGTAACTAGCAGATATTTAACTTTTTCTCTTCATAATTATTTACTAAATTCTAGTGGAATCAACGTTTGTATCGTCAGTTTGGAGAGAAAGAGTTAAGTGATAACAAAGCAGATAATTAATAGACAGGGAAAGCATTGGACTATTTAGAAGGATTTTACCCGGATACCCTATTATTCGAATCTGTTGTTGTGAGACACGGCCTCTTAAGCGTTGTCTGGTGGCCCCGATGTTAGTGAGGCCGGATGCCGTGCTCTTAAAAGGTTGCTACTAAATTCTATAATGTACCGTCCCTAACGGCAAAAGTCCCCGCAAGACTAATGCCCTATTGGAGCCTTTCTTTTATTATTCCCATGTGTAAAACGTGGAGGGGATACTTTGTCTCCCTTAATACTATGGCTCTACTAAACGAATAACATCTAGTGTTGCCTACGAATATATTACACAGTAATAATTAAAGCTTTTCTATAGCACTACTTTCACGCTTATAACAATGCTCAAAGCGCTTTGGTCCAATCTCATTTGTGGACCAGTTGGGGGGGGGAGAGGGGGCATCTGGGAGAATGTTTACCGTGCTGCCTTTAAGTGCTTAGTAAGCACAACTCTGCTAGAGTGGGGTGTCGAAACCAGATCCCCCTACATAGGTAGCCAAGCCAAGCTCAAGAGCACTTAGCCTCTCGACCACGCTTCCCACTTACAGTGAAATCATTGCCCATATGCTAGTTAACTGATCTACTTTTTATCTGTAAGCAAAAATACTATTTTTTTTAAAGAAATAATAGTCTACGTTTGTTGTTGTTTTTTTATAAAATAATTTAAAATGATTAATAGTAATAGTCTACATACTGTAAAGTCTCCGGTGGGTACCTGTTGAAAAAAATAAATATTGAATACAACTAAACTTAATGTTTGTATCATAAGTCCTTATAATATTGTTACTTTTTAAAACAAGGAAAATCATACATGCAAGTATCGTTTTAAGACTTGACCTATTCTATTCACATCATTCAACTATTATTTTTCATATTATCTATCTATCTATATATTTCTCAAAAGACAAGTTCAAAAGTTCAAACACACGTAAGCAACAACAACACCAAGTTAATGGGAAGATCCCATGACGCAGCACGGTGTGAATGGAAATTTGTACATCCCAATCTGCACTATTTTGTGAATGAAAGTGGTGTGTATATAATTCTCTTTTTCTCAATTTTTGTCATAATATTAAAAGTATTTCCAGATTATTGTGTCGTAAGACTATTGAAACTAGAACAACAATACACAGAGTCTACTCTCAGGTTTCACTTTAGAAGTACTTTAATTAATATCACAAATTACGCACATTTGTCATTAGACATGATTACGAAAGGTAACTGATCTCTCTTTTCCTAGATCTAGATCTAGATCTAAAACTCGAATTCAGCTCTAAGATTATAGTACTTCACTTTGCAAATATAGTTTTATGCTTTAGCAAATAAACATACTAATTATAGTCCATTTAATGAAATTAACATTCACATTTGTTTTCTAAAGCTTTGTTACATGAGTGCAACTCTTTTTTTAATATTGCGTAAATTAAGGTCAATTAGCCATTTGTTTAGCTCTATTCATAATATTTTTTATTCATGAATTCACTTATAACAAGTAAATGGGAAGATCTTATGGCGCAGCACGGTGTGAATGGAAATGGTATATCCAAATCCGAACAATTTTCATTCACAAAATAGCATAGACATAAATAAATATAGACTGCAAAAAGGAATTAACTTCATGTAACTTGATTTAATAATTTATACACCTAAAAAATTAGCACGGGTCCAATGAAAGTGCGGGACCCACTGCGGTCGCATATGTTGCAGTGCCTAAGGCTTGCCCTGGAAAATAGCGGCGTATGCTATGCCGCCGATCGACTAGTAGCTAATAAACGATAAGCATATTCAAGGGAATGAATATTTGAGAACACATTATATTTCCTATTATTAGGATATAATATTTTTGTTACAAATTTTTTTTCGGGCTGGGGTCGGGTAGGGAATGGAAGGGATAAAGTTTCCTCTTTTTTTAAATGTAAAATTTATTAAATATTAGGAGTAAAATAATCATCTATTAAAATGTAAAGTGGATTCATATTTATTGTGTAAATAATGTTTAAGTTTTCTAAATTATAAAAAAAAAATGCAAGAACTTACTACCACGTTACTACTGGTTGGTTTATCAACCTGTATTGAAATAACAATATCGTTATAATAAACAAAATGAATAGTTAAATGTAGTAAAGATAATAGAGCCAGGGTATCGTTTTCTTTAAAAGGAGAAGGTATAAGACTTGTTAAGATGGAATAAAGAAAGAGAGAGAGAGAATTAGAGAGTGAAAGAAAGAGAAAAAGAGAAAGAGAGATAAATAGAAACAGAGAGCATATAGAGATTGACATAGAAAATGGTAAAAAAAAAAGAATATTAACCCTCTAAGGTCTAGACGCGTGTGGTCGTTCAGTCTCCCAATAATTAGAATTGTAATCCCATTTTGTATGCACTCATTGTAAACAAATAAAATCTCAGCACTTTAAAGGTTAAGAGAGATAGATGAATGCCGATGATAATCGCGAGGAAGAGAGAGAGAAATAGAATGAGAGAGAAAATTAACATGATTAGAATAGAAGTAGAGAACAAAAGAAAACTGCAGTGAGAAAGAAGCAAAATGAATAAGAGAACAAATATAAGATAAAAATAATAATAAATGTTTAATTCGTATGTCTCTGTCTCAGTAAGCTAATTAGTGAACATACTATTTCTGAAAAAAAAAAACAATACTATTTTATTGTTAACGAGACATACCGTCAATATTGATGGGAAGTCCCCGAGTCCTCCTCTGACCTGCACAACATTAATAGAAGAATGAAAATATTATACTTTGCCCATATCATATAGTGTATTGTAACACATATGTAATAAAACAGGATTTAAAATTACTGAACATTGATACTGACTATTGTGAAGTTATAGATTTAGATGAGCCATAGTCGTTCTATGATTGAAAGAGGCCAATAAAATAGAACACATGCATAGCTTGCGGCAGTACTCTCAAAGAGACAGCTGTTGAGAACTGCTAAATGGCCAGAGAAATTCATGAAAATCCCATGTCTATAAACCGATAGAGAATGATAGTTATCCTCCGGCAAACAAAGGTTGCATGACTTGTGGCACGCGATGTACGTCACAACAGGGATCCCATCGTAACGTGAGACACAAAACTCAGTAATCTCTAAGACCTAAGGCCAGGTCTTTAAAGTCACAATATACACCATTATAAACATCTCACGCCTTTAATTTACTGTGTCCAGAACAATATGCTTGTGAGTCTTGGACGCTGACTGCAGAGCTAGAGAGGAGGATCCTAGCAATGGAAATGAGATGCTACAGAAGGATCCTAGGCATCACATTTAAAGACCGCATCACAAATCAAGAGATTAGAGACATGGTTACGGCAGCGATCGTACCCAATGATGACCTGCTAAATACTGTGAAGAAACGAAAGCTCAAAATGTATGGCCATGTAACAAGATCTTCGGGAATCGCAAAGACCTTCCTCCAGGGAACAGTACCAGGAAAAAGAAAAAGAGGCAGACAGAGAAAGCGGTGGGAAAACAACATCAAAGAATGAACAAGCCTACCATTGAACGAGGTTTTAATCAGGGCAAAGGATAGAGAGGAATGGAGAAAGATGGTCCACAAGTCTTGCTTGGTGCCCCAACGGTCCACCAGACTAAGGGATAGGTAACAGGTAACAGGTCCAGAACAAGTTGTCTACAGCGATTAGAGGCATACATTTACTCTAGTTCATTGTAATTTTTTAATTTATTAGACTGATCTCGTTATTTGAAGCCCAAATTTGGAAGGTTTTTGAGTTGCGTCAAGTGTTTATGAAGTAATGTAACAAGTAATGTTACAAATGTAACTCTGCGATGATTTAAGAGAGATTTATTTATCCATATTTTTTTAAGGACACGAAACGATAGCTCTGTGAGCTTCAGTTTGGTCTAAAATAAATTTGCAGTTACAAATTTTGTTTCCAAATCCAAATATTGAGAAAAGGAATTTTATCTAAATTAATCTCTTTAAGATTAATTAAAATACAATCTCGTCCTTTGAGTTATTTATTAGCGTCAAATAAGAATTTAACAAGAAATTTATCACTAGAAGGATTTAATTTCATCTAGTTTAATCTGAATACTTACCGCTCTTCCACCAACTGAAACCTGTTAGTAGGTTTTGAGAGAAAAAAGACATACATCCATTATCTATCTATCTATCTATCTATCTATCTATGTATCTATTTATATATCTATCTATCTATCTATCTATCTATCTATCTTTATATCTTTCTTTATATCTATCTTTATATCTATCTATCTTTATGTCTATCTATCTATCTATCTATTTATCTATCTATCAATATGTCCCTTTGGGAGGTTGATCAAACGATAACTAAGTAAAGGCTTCTATGTTTGGGTAAATTCTCCAAGGATAATCCGAGTCAGCCATATGATCTTTGCTTTACATGGAGCGATGACCTTCTCCTGCATCTCCAACTTCATACACATCAGCTAGATTGGAAAATGTTCAAGTAAGAGCTCATCAGCTAGATTAGAAAATGTTCAAGTAAGAGCTCATCAGCTAGATTGGAAAATGTTCAA
>JADKLZ010071522.1:5760466-5773666 GCA_021533235.1 Biomphalaria straminea | reverse complement strand
CAAGTAAGAGCTCATCAGCTAGATTGGAAAATGTTCAAGTAAGAGCTTATCAGCTAGATTGGAAAATGTTCAAGTAAGAGCTCATCAGCTAGATTCGAAAATGTTCAAGGAAGAGCTCATCAGCTAGATTGGAAAATGTTCAAGGAAGAGCTCTTTTTCACTTTGGGCACTTGTTCAAAACTATGCTCCCCACCCACCACTGAATCCAACAAGCGGACAAGACATTTGAATGTCCACACTGAGCTCGCCATGGCTACGCTTCAACTGCATGTGTCTGATACAGCCACTAATTTACCCACTACACACGGACATCCAGCACAGGGCGACAACACACGCTGGTAGCTCGGCGTTACCAGCCCATTGACGTTGAAAGGACCTTCTGGGGCGAAAGGTCTACAGGAACTCAGAACCAAAGCACTGTGTTGCATTAACCAATCCTCATGTAGAC
The DNA here is from genome assembly GCA_021533235.1 of Biomphalaria straminea. Taxonomy (NCBI): domain Eukaryota; kingdom Metazoa; phylum Mollusca; class Gastropoda; family Planorbidae; genus Biomphalaria; species Biomphalaria straminea. The sequence continues at coordinate 5,773,218 of JADKLZ010071522.1, read as the reverse complement.
TTCACGCTTAATTTTCAGGATCTCTTTATTCCCCTTACCATTGCAGTCTACAGGAAACGGACAGGTCTCTAGAATGTCGGAATGTTTTTTAGGAAAAGGAAACAGACTAAATGATTAATGAATTCAGACTGAGGAAAAGAAGAGGTAAAATCTTTGACAGGAATCAGGTAATGCACTTTTGGGATCCAAAATAACTATACACATATCCTCGCTGTTTAACGTCTTTTCTCTGGACACCCAAATTTTATAAGATTTTAATCAAAATTTTAATCAAAATTAAAAAAAAAAGGAATGATTAATATTGTTGATGCAATGATACCTATAGCACACACTATCGATTTTGTATTCTGAGAGCAATACTACTCTTTATAATGCTAATAATAATGTGCATATGACTATTTTGTTTTTGTTTTGTTGTGTTTATTTTTTTATTTTTTTTACAATAAATACAACTTTTTAAATTATCTAATTTATAATTCTTTATATTTGGTTACTTGCCTGAACAGATCCTGGCACTGGCTGTTGAAAAATATTTAATAAAGCTTTACTTAATATTTATATTATAAGTCATTTTAATATTATTTAAATTATTTTATAATGGTAGATTGATAGAAATGCAAATAGTGTCAATTACATAATAGAGACCACGCTTCCCACAATTACAGTGCAATTATTGCCATTATGCCAGTTAACGGTTCTACTGTTTTTCAGTAAGCAATAACACTTAAAAAAAAATAATAATAATCTACTGTTATGACAAGATTAGGATTTAATTATTTGTTTCGGGAATAAGGGGAAAGGTTTACTTAGTGACGAATGGCCTGATAGATCTTTAAAAACAAGAACGCTCTAAGTTACACTATCAACAAAAAGTTTTCCATTAGGACATTACGAAAAAAGAAGTAAGATACAGATTGCTAGCAACAGAGGACATTAGAGGGATTCCTTTTATCGGTGTTAAAGGTACTTTGTTGTTCAACACCAGAGTCAATTCCTTTTATCGATTGTTGCCCCTTTCGCCGGTGTTATCTGTTCCAGTATTGAGTTTAGTGTTACCATCATTGTTATTATTATTTTATATAATATTTTCAAGTACTAAACTCCGCAGAAGAGCTTAACACTACGTATATATATTTTTTAATACAATTATTTAAAATGATAAATAGTAATGGTCTACTTACTTTAATGTCTTCGTTGGGTACCTGTTAAAAATATTGAATAAAACAAAACTGAAGCTTTATAAAAGTTCTTATAACTTTTAAAAACAGAAAACATACATAAAAGTTTTGTTTTAAGACTACCAGTCAATTCTATTCTTATCTTGTCTTATAATGTTTTGTTTTGTATAATGCACAAATTGTAAGACAAATTTCCCTACGGACAATAAAGATTATTATTATTATTATTATTATTATTATATTCAAATTATTCAGTTATTATTTTTCTTTTTATAGCTACTAAATGTTAAGCTTATACAAAGAAATGAATATTTGAGAACACATAATCACAATCGCTATTACTATTAGAATATTATTTTAAAAAAGTAGATTGATACATTAATTTGACCAAAATTTTTTTTCGGGCTGCAGTTGGGTAGGAAGTGGAAGTGTTAAAGTTTCCTTTTTAAAATCTAAAATCTATTAGCTATTTGTGATTATATATTCACTTTAATAAATGTTTAAAAGAGTATATATGTATCTTTTAAATAATGGGGAAGTTTTCTAAATTACAATAAATTATAACAACTTACTACATCATTAGTGTTGGTTGGTTCACCAATCTGAAATGAGACACCACTATCGTTATAGTAAACATAATTAATATTTGAATCTAGGGAAGATAATAGGACGGGGGTTTTCATGTTCGATCAGGGTTAGGGTCAGAAAAAGCGATCACGAAGTATCGATTTGTTTATTAAAGGGGAAATATACGACTGGTTGAGAAAGAATGAAGATAGAGAAAGGGAGACAGAGAGAGAGAGAATTAGAGAGTGAAAGAACGAGAAAAGAGAGAGAGAGACAGATAGAATGAGAGAGAAAGAGAAAGAGAGAGATAAAGACAAAATAACATAGAAAATGAAAAAAATAAAAGAATAATAAGATAGAGGGAACACAGATGAGAACAACAAGAAAGAGAAAGAGAGGTCACAACATTAGAACAGAAAGAGAGAAAAGAGAAAACTGTAGAGAGAAAAAAGAAAAAGTAATAAGATAGAAAAAAAAGACTATTAAAATAATTACTGTCTGATGTGTATGTCTCGTATTTATTATACGGTAAGCTAATTCGTTTCAGTCTCTTAATGAACAGAGTATTTCTAAAAACTCAATACTATTTTGTTATTAACTCTTCCCCTCCTAATTGACGATGCCAACGTTGATTCCACTCCCATTACACAAATTTGCTTTTGGATTTACAAACTTTAATTTGTGTTCTGTAAAAAGAGCATGCGTTCTTCTATATAATGCAATACCAACTATAACATTTTCTGATAACAAACAATAAAGGTATTGAAACTTAAGGGAAGTGAAATAAAAATGAGCAAAAACAATAATACTACCGGAATGAGAAAAAAAAATACGGAGAGAAAGAGTTAACGCATTATTTTTAAACTAACGCCACTTACCGTCACTTGAGATGGAATGTCAAAGATTCCTCCTCTGACCTGCAAGACATTGAAAGCGGAGTGTAAATATTAAGCTTAGTCAATATCACGTTCTATCTTTGTATAACATTGGGGTAGCTTGTGGCAGTTCTCTGAGCGAGACAGCTGTCGAGATCTCATCAATAGCGCGAAATATTCATTTGGGTTGTAACCAGTTTTTATAAACTGACGTATCTTATATCTTTTCTATAGCATTACAGAATTTATTTCGACCGTAAAGTATCACTATGCACATGGGCTCAAGTTTGGTGTTGAATTTATGTGTATATTACAGTGGTTACAAAGATTTTGTTAATCTAAAAATAGAAAAGGCAAGAGAATAAAGAAACAATGAGAAAGAGATGGCGAGATAAGAGAAACAAAAGGGAAAAAAAGAGAGTGCATGATAGAAAAGAAAGATATGCAGATAGAGACGTAAAGACAAATAGAGAAAGAGAGGTCACAAAATTAGAACAGAAATAGAGAAAAGAGAAAAATGTAGAGCGAAAGAAGCTAAAATAATAAGAAGAGAAAATCTTAATAATTCTAAAACAATATATATGTTTTAGAAAATATGCCTAATTCTACCAAAGCACTCCCATTGTAAATCTGTGACTTAATATTTGTCTGTATCGCTTTTCTCTCTCTTTCTCTCTCTCTCTCTCTCTCTCTCTCTCTTTCTCTCGCTTTCTTTCTTTCTCTCTCTCTAACTTTCCTTCTGTAACTTTCACTCTCTCTTCCTTTCTCTCTTTCTCTCTCTTACTTTATTTCTCTCTCTTCCTCTCTCTCTCTGTCTTTCTCTATTTTTTTTTCGTTACTTTCTTGTACAAATGTTCGTCATTAAAAGATAAACTAATACAGTCCTTTAAATTAGCTATTATCACAAGACAATGCAGCAAGAATTGTATCACTAGAAAGATTTACTATTGTCTATTTTAAATACTTACGGCTCTTCCACCGAAAGCAGGCTGTTAGAAGGTTATAAAATATAAAATACATAAATTACCATACATCTATCTGTTTATATGTATCTATCGATATAAAAAAGTTAAAGAGAGGGCAATGATCTTGTTTTAATAATCTAAAGGAAATGTAATACAAAGCAGTTCACTAACTTCAGAGCCACTAGGAGCCACTGGACTGCTCTTCATGGTGTAGACTAGGACTGTCAGACATAACAATACAGATAAGAACTTCATTCTTTTTGGATCAAGTTTTTGTTCTGACGAAAAATAAAGAATGATAAGTACACAGATATGATTTTGTCTTAAAGAAACAGTATAATGCACTATACACACTATACACATATGTATATGCATCAATTAAACCTTACACCACATGTACAATCCAATATATTACTTAAGTTCGCCAAATGACAAGTTAAATTCAAATGGAGTCGTTGTTGCACTGCCAATATTCACCATGATGCAAACCTGCCACAAAACCAGGATATTTTTCTTTACTCGAAACTGTTAAAGGGACTAAACACATCCCTGTAATTTTAAAGTACTAACGAATGAATACTCCTTTGTTTCTGACATAATAATAATATTAATAATACTATCCCTTTATCCGTGAGTAAATCTGTTTGAGAATTGTGCATTTCAAAAAACAATACATGATAAGAGCAAACATTCTGTACGATAGCATACAAGGCCATTCATAGCCCATTACTTGCGAAGTTTACAACAAAAGTTAAATAGTGATTTAGAGATGTAATTGCCAAAGTCTATTTTAGTCTATTCGTTTTTGTAATCAGTGACTTATGTCTTCTTCCTAATAGTAAAATCTTAAAATCATAAAAAGAGGCTGATTTTTCTATTCTTAAATTATGCATAGCTTTTCTTAGCAATATGTTGTTGTTAATAAATGTCCAAGTGCGGTTTGTTTGTTGCCTATGAGCTTACTAGCAGCATTTACAATTTTATAAAAGTTTTTTTATATTTTGTATGGTCAGATTGCCTAACTAGGCAGTGATGTTGAAAATCAAAATACGGCAAATGTGAGCGAGGTAAAATATTAAGAAGGATTTTTCGCTAACATTAAAGAATGGCATATTTTAAGTAGACGTTACCTTTGTTGACATGTAACATACTGACATGTAACATACTGACATGTAACATACTGACATGTAACATACTGACATGTCACATACTGACATGTCACATACTGACATGTCACATACTGACATGTCACATACTGACATTTAACATACTGACATGTCACATTCTGACATGTCACATACTGACATGTCACATACTGACATGTCACATACTGACATGTCACATACTGGCATGTCACATAATGACATGTCACATACTGACATGTCACACACTGACATGTCACATACTGACATGTAACATACTGACATGTAACATACTAACATCAAACATAGGATGGTCAACTGATATAAAGGATATCAAAGTTATTGGTCCCCATTGCTCACTGACTTCGAGGGTCAGTGTTAGGACCTGTTATAACGATTGGCCTCGGCATAGCTAAGCAAACTAAACTCAAAACACAACTCTCTCTCTCTCTCTCTCTCTCTCTCTCTCTCTCTCTCTCTCTCTCTCTACGCGGTACATTATAGACTTTCAATAAAGGAGGACATTCAGTCACGTGGGCCAACACGTCTCCCTTGAACCGTGGAGGTTAAAGGTCAAGAGACGTCTGTCTCAATGCGCCGTCCTGCCATTTGACAGTGACGACATAATATGAAAGCTCATGAAAGCTCCGAAAGCCTTCTTTACACGATCAGTTTAATTGTTCGTTATTTCCTCGTTACTGTAATAACCGTCTAGTGTGTCTACGCCCTTAGGATAGAATGTAATTATCTTCCTGTCTTTAAAAATGTTCAAAAACTTTAACGAAAATACCGACAAAGAAATTGTGATAAAGAGCATTCAAACTTTCAGTTTGTTTAAACATTTAGTTGTAAAGCTTTTTTAAAATTAATATTTAAAGGTTTTAGTTTGAAATATTTTTCTTAACAATGGTATACACATATATTCAAAATGTTAAGGTTAGCTTACCACAGCGTTAAAGTTTCTTGACATCAAAGTCAGCGGTAGAAGCCTTGATAGAGAACTATATCACTAAGCCTTTTATTTATAGGCCAAAAAGACCTACAATTACTTGTGAAATAATCGACATAAAAAAAAAAGAATAATTAAGTATACAGTTCAGGTCACGATAACAATTTACAACTAATAGATAAATAATTATTATTTTGGACAATATGATGCGTGGAAAAAGTTAAAAAGCTAGCAATTAATTTTTTGTTTTCAATATTTTGGTTGAATACTTCTATATAATTAAGATCATCCCATTGCAAAGTACTAGTTCAAACCTCTTATTTTTTTTTTAAAGTTGAATGTCCTGAACGAATTTATATGCTAATAGTTCCTATACAAGAAAAACAAATGTAGGTGTGTTTTTTTTTCTTGCCATTGGATATCCTCTTTAATTGCTAGTTTCAGAAACAATTTCAAATAACCAGCAAAGAAAGTAAGATAACGTTTTTTTGAAAATGTTTTTTTTATAGGCCAGTGCGGATAAAAGGTTTCCGTGCAACCTTTTTACGCGCTTATCATGAACAACGTCTCAGAATTCGGGATTTGAACTCAAGCCCCTTAGATAGGTTACCAAACTTTTTTTTTTCCGTTCATCAATATATCATAGCTTTGACGTTTAGATGTTACCATTTACTATTCAAGTTTTCTAAGCACAATGAACGCTAGTAAATAATATCAACACATTGTTATGTACATGACAGGTGACTACAAGAATTTACATTGCTGAGATACGGGATTTAGATCTCGAGATAATAACCAGCAGGTTTTCTACAGTAAAGTACAAAACAACAGCTTAACATGTTGCTATCCAATGCATTTTTAAGCCCACTGCAGGTTTTTGTTCTTTACACTTCAGACCAGTGGCGTAGCTACGGTGGGGGAGGAGGGGGGAGAATTTTCAAATCCCACCAGGCTCCCAATTGAGAGGGGCCACAAATGAGTATTTTTTACATTAAAAATTTAATATTACGCAAAATGCAGGGGCCCCCCAAAGAGGTCAAGTCTCCCGTGCCCCCAAACTTTGAAAAATTCCTAGCTACGCCCCTGCTTCAGACCCAGAGAAATTAATGGCAAATTTCTCAGTGTTTGATAAACTAGACATTCTCTGATGTGTCCTGTCGTTCAGCATGTCGTTGGGTTGTATCCATGTTCCCGGGTTCATACCTCAGACTTCGTTTTTTGACCTGCGGGAAGTGAAGACTAGGATGTAGATTATCTTCAACTCTGAAGGAACATCCGAAACATGTCAAACATTCGATCTAACATCTCTGGTTCGTATCTTTGCCGTTCCTCTTTATTTAATAATAATAATAATAATTTTATTTATAAATTGCTGTTAACAAACAAAATGTAGGCTCAAGGCGCTGTAAAAACATTACAAACACAAACATGTGACATAACAAACTAATCTTAAAAAGTTCTAAACAAATAAGTCTTAATGTTCTTCTTAAAACTGGTGAAGCATGTTGTCTGAGATCGATTGGGAGTGAGTTCCAAACCTTTGATCCGTGCACTGAAAAAGCCCGCAGACCGTAGCTTTTGAGGGAGAAACGTGGAATCACTAAAAGCTTTGAGTCCATTGAGCGCAGGGCTCTCTGGGAGATGTATGGAGTGATCAGTTCGCTAAGGTACAAGGGCATCTCATTATTGTATATACACTGATGACAAAGTATTTATGCCACTTAACTTATTGGTTCAAGGGACAATACGCTTAGGTGTAAGAAGTGTCGAAGAAACTTAGCCTTTGTGTCTAGAAAGGCTGTTCCTGATTTCTCCAAAGTCTTTAATTTACTTTAATTCACAAAGCTCTATCAATTTGGATTCAGAATTTGATATCTCTGTTTTAATGTATGTTTTTTTGTCTCTGATTGTTAAAAAAATTCCGGGGTTTGGGGGGGGGGGCGTAGTATCGTATAACGTTTGGCTTTCAAATCGAGGTCTCGGGTTAAAATCTCCATGAAGGATAAAATTTTGGCGTTTTGGGGAAATCCCTGACGCCACTTGACATTAGTACGGAAAAGTAAAGAGCGGCTATTCGTTGTGCTGGCCACATGACACACTGATTGTTAACGTTGGCCAAAGAAACATGACGTTTACATCTGTCCATAAATCGCATGATTAAAATTGTAGTACTTTTTTAACAGAAACGATATGTATGTAAAAAGTTTCTATGAACTCATTGCGTCTGCCTTGGTGGGATACTTATAGACTTTTTTTTTTCTTCCATTCTTCACTCTACAAATTGTTAGAAATTGTTCACAATTATTCATTATCGAAGGGGATTTAATAGTAATAGTTGATCAATATGTGTTTAAATAAAAAGTAAAGTATTTAGATACACTGTAGTGATTTTGCGGTTCTTCTCAACGATAAGTTTATATTAATTTTCAAAAGTATTTTTTTTATATTGTGATTTATTTTTTAATTAGCCCCGCGTATGAACATTTGTGAGTCTTGGACGTTGACTGCTGAGTTAGAGAGGAGGTTTCTAGCAATGGAATTTAGAGGCTACAGAAGGATCCTAGGCATCACATTTTAAGACCGTATCACAAACCAAGCGATTAGAGACAGAGTCACTGCAGCGTTAGGACCCCATGATGATCTGCTTACTACAGTGAAAAAACGCAAGCTGGAATTCTATGGCCCTATTGACATATTAAAAGATCTTTGGGGCAGGCAAAGACCTTCCTACATGGACCAGTACCAAAAAAAAAAAAAAAGAAGAAAAGGCAGACAGAGAAAGCGGTGGGAGGACAACATAAAAGATTGGACGGGCCTGCCATTGAAAGAGGTTCTAAACAGGGCAAAGGACAGAGAGAAATGGAAAAAGACGGTCTACAGGTCCTGCTTGGTGCCCCAATGGTTTACAGACAAAGGGATAGGTAACAGGTAACATGAACACCCACAACCTATCCTTCCCCTCCATAAGTTAACACTCCCCTAACAGAATACATTAAAATTAATTGGATTTATTTTAAGAAACAAAGTGACAGACGAAAGAAAGAGTAATTACATTTCATAGACATATAGCAAATGTAAGGAGTTTTAAAGCTGGTAGTTCTATTTTGACTAGAAGTAATATTTTTTTAAAGAGCGGAGTCTTTGGTAAAAGTGCGCTTTTAAGTGCCTTATATGTGTGTCATCTTATGTGTCTAGCTCAGGGGTCGGCAACCTTTTGAGTCGAAAGAGCCAAAAATTACAATTTACACAATTTTAAAGTTTTAAAGAGCCGCACTTTTTTTTCTTTTAACAGTAAATAGTACTTGTAAAAAAAAATTTTTACTAAAAAAATAAGTTTATTGAAATATAATTAGTGTTTGTCACAACAAATTAAATAATATATATATATATAAGTAATTCGTGTCAACAGTAGCTCTGATTTTATTGCGATACTGCTTTTGACATTGAAAATGAAGTGACATAACTCTCATATCTTCTTCGAAAAGAATTATTTTTTCTTCAAAACAAACCAATTTTTCTACCAAAACATAGGATGGGTTTCCCTTTTCTTGCAGTTTTAGTTTCAGCTCATTTAATTTCTCTTTTATATCAACCATAAAATAAAAGTTTGCAAATATTTTGTCGTTTTCTAATACAGGGAGATTAATGCCTTTATTATTTAGGAATATATTTATTTCATTCAAGCACAAAGCAAAACGTCTCAACACCTTACCTTTGGCAAGCTATCGCACTTTATTAGGAAGAAGGAGCTCAGAATACTAAGTCTCCATTTTGTTTAAGAATTCTTTAATTTGACGATAGTAAATTGCTTTGGACCAGATGCTGTTAACAATCTTGATTGCTGAATTCATTACCTCAACTATTTTTGGTTCGAATCGTTTATTATTAAGTGAAACTTATGAATTTCATGGTTTATTTTGCTATGAAGAATCGTTGTTACCCTTTTTTTTCCCAGTCATATTTCTGGCTCCATCAGTTGTTATTGAAATGATTTTATTTAAATTAATCTTATTGTTTTCAATGTATTATTGTACGATAAACTATATCATTCCCTCACGTTTGTCCCGAGGTAGCAATCCTTTAAGTTATTCTTTTGGACCATATGAAGACATATAACTGACTAAATGAGCAACATGTGCCGTGTCTTTGATTTTTTTTCAATATTTTTTTGGTTTGTTTTTGAAATCGCGAAATAGTTCTTCAGATGCACGTAGGAAGTAGTCTTTGGCATACTCACCATCTATAAATGGTTTGCCTTTTTGTACAATTTCTAGTGGTACCACAAAACTTGCCCGATTATCATTACTTGTAGATTGCATATACGATTGAGAAGATAATCGCTTCTGACTCATTTACTTGAAACAACAAGATTCACGCAGTCTTGCGTCGAATCGAATTGAAACCTACATAGAAACATTCGACGATGGCGTCCATGCGAGAGCTTCTGACGGACTGACAACATTGACGACGCGTGTATTGGGGGAGGGGTGTGGTGAAAAGCGAGTACAAGTGGCTGAGAGATAAAATCTGTGCCTAACCCTCATTAAGCTATTCAGAACTACTTTAAAAAATGTTTCGATAAAATTAATAATATTTGCGTGTAGCACTAAAGAGCCGCAGCTTCCAACCCAAAGAGCCGCATGCGGCTCGCGAGCCGCGGGTTGCCGACCCCTGGTCTAGCTCTCTTCTATTCCAGTAATGAATTAGTATAATAGAATGATATAATAGTAATATAATAATAGAATAGAATAGAAGATAAATGAACGCCCAGGTCTCATAATCGTACATGATAAGACCCACTGTTTCGTATAGATTGATTTTCTTTACTAAGCAATTAGGTTTATTCCGCCATACACTCATGAATATAACTTAAGAGAAAAAACACCACCACAAAAAATTTAACAGATCTGCCTTTTATTTAACATTTACTATGGCCATACTATCTACAAAGTTATGATACAATTATAATTTCATTCCATTTCGGACAGTTGCAAACGAAATGCCTTTTTATTGCTGCATCATTATAAGGTTCAGATCTGATAAAAAATTTAGTTCGGTGTTTTTTTTCTTATGTTTTTTGTAGTTATATTTGACTTCTTTGTTTCCAATAAATAAAAATAATAACAATAATAAGGCTTGTCTTCGAGTCCGAAGAATAATGAGGGATGCAGTATTTCCAGTGGCTACGCAGCCAGGGTCGCGAACTACATATTTTTCCATTTCTAGCGCTGTCTTAACTCTTTCTCTCCGAATCGACGATACCAACGTTGATTCCACCAGAATGTGGTAAATAATTACGGAGAGAAAGAGTTAAACTGAACTAAAAAATTAAGATATGTTTCACTTATGAATGGATCTCATATTTTGTTTGCTGTGGCGTCACTTGGAGAGTGTGAGGGGTGCGGGCCGCATCAAATACCAACCTTTAAACACTAATATGATTCAATGATTATTATTTAACGATAAAGAAATCGGCACATGTTTGCTCTGTAATAGCAACTAAATGTTGTTAAGTAGCTTTTGCATTATGCATCAACAAATGAAAAATCATGAATATAATTTAGTTGGGGGGGGGGAGGAAAGAAATGATTTGTGAGAGGAAGAGTAATGGGCTCTTAATCCAACAGACGCTAATTGTAATTTAAAAAAAAACAAAACTTTTTAATATTCAGTATCCCTTCCCCAAATCTAATTTCTACCCTTAAATATAAATAAGGAGGGCGCGGTGGCTGAGCGGTAAAGCGCTTGGCTTCCGTACTGGAGGTCCCGGGTTCAAATCCTGGGATTTGGGATTTTTATTTCGGGATTTTCGGGCGCCCTTGAGTCCATCCAGCTCTAATGGGTACCTGACATTAGTTGGGGAAAAGTAAAGTCGGTTGGTCGTTGTGCTGGCCACATGACACCCTCGTTAACCGTGGGCCACAGAATCAGATGACCTTTACATCATCTGCCCTAAAGACCACTAGGTCTGAAAGGGGAACTTTACTTTAATATAAATAAGACCAACAAATGGACTAAAAAGAAGATTCCCATATATCTAATAGGATAAATGTCATTGCATTGCTTCCAGGGGCGGACTGGGTGTCAAAATCGGCCCTGGTATTTCTACACAATCAGGCCCATAAATTGCATATAATATGATGGGTATCCAATTCAAGGCTTACTTATCTACAAAATCATTCTGTTTAGTTTGTGCATCGCTAACGATACACGTGTATACAGAAAGATCTATAGTTTTGATGGGAAGTGTAGGCCTTATGTTGCTTTTTAATTGCTAAGTGTGTAGCCCCTAAAAGGATGACTCCTTCTAGATCTAGTAAAACTGTCTACGGATGTAGGCTATTACATTATTTCAGAAAATTAGTTAGATTACATTGTATAGAGATTTCTTAAACACGACACATAGAGGGCAGTTTTATAAGAGAATATTTTAAAACCTTTTACAATTTAATACATAGTGGCATCAATGTGGCCCGTCTGTGAACCTAAAGGCCCATTTGGGTACCGGCCCACCGGGCATTTGCCCGAATGCCCATATAGCCAGTCCGCCCCTGATTGCTTCCATATTGCTTACACTAGCCAATCGTACGTATATATCATAGTTATAAAACATAATTCTCAAAGCTTTAGGTAGATATATATTTAAATAATGATTTGACACTATCGAGTCTCTCGTCCAAGTTTTTATTGAGTCATCTCTACGGTCAATGAATTACGCGTCACCTGCGATGTTAAAATAACAACTTTTATATTTTGTCTATTTCTTGATGATTAATTTAATTACAACAATCAAGCAAAAAAATATGTTTACAGCTACTGAAAAATTGACCACTTGTGCAGTTCCTCCTGGCCAATGTCTCTCTCACAAGCTGAGAGGTGGCACGTCCAAGGAGGTCACAATACCAGACTGGGGAAATATAAAAGATCAGAAAAAAAAATGTAAAAAGAAATATGAACTCAATAATATAACTTTCAAATAGATAGTTTACAACAGTGACAGACAAAGCTATATAACACAAACAAATGTGTTCCCAGGTCTAAATAGTTGGGACACTCCTTCTATAACAAGTATTATT
>JADKLZ010071522.1:5685025-5695702 GCA_021533235.1 Biomphalaria straminea | reverse complement strand
ACCCCCTAGACACCTAAACGGCCACCATCTTTGACCTACTTGTCACAACATCTCTGAATAAGTAGCCTTTATTTCTTTGTTTAATACCAAACTAAACTTCACGTGTACAGCAACATCTCTTAAACAGTAACATTTATTTCCTTTGTTCGATACCAACATTCAAGTGTTAAGCAACATCTCTTAAAAAGTAGTATTTATTTCCTTTATTGGATACCAAACTATATTGTTAATTTCCAATTATTAAATGAGTAAATCGATATATATATATATATTATTCATTCATGTTTCGTAAGATACAATGAGTAATTGTGTAAAGTTTCAATCTCATCCGGGAACTAGTGTAACGTGTAAAACAAACTTTGGAGTGACAGTCTGAAAGGATATATTCTTTGCAAACAATTATATATATATATATAACAAGGTTACAAAGACAGTTTGTGTGAAAACACAAACTCAAAATTGGCCCTCGAAGTGGTCTTCAAAGGCAGGTAAAAAAAAACAAACAGTTATCAATATTTTCAAAAACAACATCATTATGAAATTATATCATAGACCAATGACAGAGTAGAATGGAGAAAGAAGAAACAGATCTTATGTGGTGCCCCAACGGTCCAGCTGATGAAAGGATAGGTGAAAGTGAGTGTGAAATTAAATGCGAACCTGGCCATACTGATGTCTTATAATAAATGCCTAATTAATCTACCTGCCATGTAAAGCGTCAATCTCTTATTCAATTTGTCAAAAATAGAAAAACAAAACACTTCCGTTAAAACAATGTCATTGTGTTGTGTATATTGTTTGAGTGTAGTACTGCAGTTCACGCGATAATAGAAAAATACTTATTAATTGTTGTTTTCGATTATATTGTCGTCTGCATGCCAAACCCTCAGCATCCCAGAAACAGATAAAGTCCATAGTCTATACATATTCAATTGATTGTTTTTCTCATTAAAAAAAGTAAACATTATTTTTATGTAAATGTATTAACTAGTTGGGCAGAGCCTACAAAAAGTAGCAATACAAAAATGTTAAAATAAAAAAAAAGATTTTAACAAAAAGTATAAAACCATTTGTATAAATGTGTTTAAAATATAGCAAACAGCTCCACTACTAAAGAGCTTTCCGTGTTTGTTGCTAGGAATGCCAAGGGCCTTGAAGCTATCTATGATATATTATTATTATTTTTATTTTTATGATTATTATTATTGTTATTGTTGCTGTTGATATGATCTTCTCTCTCGCGTAATCAGGCGTCCTATCAACAACTGCTCAACACACAGAACATATCACATCAAGAACTTGACAACAAAGGATTTCGAATAATCTGGTACTTTGAGGCAATACTATACAATTAGCAACACAACAAGTCAAAATGATACACTGTGCATCACCGTGTATCAGCTGAATCTACATTTAACCCCATCTCGCCACCAATAGAATGATAATATGTTTATGTCAGAGGGCGCGGTGGCTGAACGGCATAGCGCTTGGCTTCCGTACTGGAGGTCCCGGGTTCTAATCCTGGTGAAGACTGGGATTTTTATAACCGGATTTTCGGGCGCCCTTGAGTCCACCAAGCTCTAATGGGTACCTGACATTAGTTGGGGAAAAGTAAAGGCGGTTGGTCGTTGTGCTGGCCACATGACACCCTCGTAAACCGTGGGCCACAGAATCAGATGACCTTTACATCATCTGCCCTATAGACCACAAGGTCTGAAAGGGGAACTTTTCTTTTTTATGTTTATGTCAGAAACGAACGAGCAGTCATAATTAGGTGATGCCAGGGTCGAGTTGCTTTAAAGAGAAACAAAATTCACTGTAGTGTCTTTTTATCAGTTTCCACTGAAGAATATTCTGATGATGTGGCGGGTCTGCAGCAGTACCGCCATCTGACAAGCAACGATGATGTTCCTAGGGCCTTAAATCATTTATAAGGTCAGTTGTTATTATCCCCTCGGTTGGTATAACAATGGGGTATATTGTTCTTTTGGATAATTTCCAAAGACGCTTAATCTCCAAGCCTAGGTGACAATATTTTCTTTCCCTGTGTTTCTTCTTATTATTATTATTATTTATTATTATCATTATTATAAATAGGAATGTCAAATGTCATGTCCAGCAATGTTTCCTAGATGTATGTATATCTTATCTTTCAATACATTATTACATTAATTTATTACTAAATTATTAATAAGCACATAATTACATTACAATATTACGACACCGTTGTATAATTACATCTGTACAATAGTAAGACATAAATTACAAATTTGAACTCTTACATAACAATTACAACATATTTGAAGTTGACACAGAGCAGAAGTAACATATATAGATTTTGCAACGAAATTGACATGCGCAATCAAAAACTGAATCAGCATTGCCGAACAGTGACAAAAGTGATTCCATAACGTTCAATTTAAAAACAAATCTATAGTGACCGGAAATACTGCACATTTAGTATCAAAGATTACATGCCTTTGTGGGAATAACATGTTCAAAATATGGCAATGAAAATTATACAGCGTCTTTAGAAGCACCAGAACCTTAAACTGCAAAAGAGGTTGTGTGTTGTTTTTTTTTTTGTTATTTTTGTAGTGAAGGACAATAAATAAATATATAAATTAATTAACGCTGTTATATAGTGCCACTTATATGCTTATAGCATGCTCAGAGTACTTTGGTCCAATGTCATTTGAGGACCAGTGGGTGGGATAGGGTATCAGGGAAAGGTTTTCCGTGCTGCCTTTATGGCAATACAAAATGCAATTAGATTTTCACGAGAAAACTTGCATTCCCAACTGTTATGCCGCCTATACAGCCTTCTAAAAAAAGAGCGTAAAAAAAAAATGTAAAACATTCCCATATTTAAATAAAGTTTTAAATAAAATTGTTTTAGAATAAGAAAAGATGAAAAAAGAATCTTAGAAGACAACCGCTACCAGCTCATTCTAAATAAGTCAAGTCGTCACAAGTCGTCGCATAATTACATCAGTACAATAGTAAGACATAAAATTACAAATTTGAACTCATACGCCACAAATTACACATATTAGAAGTTGACACAGAGCAGAAGTAACATATATAGATTTAAATAACCGAACGCCACAACATTATGTTTGCTCTGCACATTGTCAGCTCTACTTGTCGACTAGGGAACGTGAAAAAAAAAAAAAAAAGATCCATGCGTCTGTGTGTAGTCTCTCAATGACGGTGGTGTAGCTAGGGATCTCAAGGCCGGGAGAGGGGCTCTTTATGGGCGCTTGCTATTTGACATTGGACATCAGGATATGAGATAAAAGTTTAAAAAAAAGGAAAGTTCCCATTACAGACCTTACGGGCAGATGATGTAAAGTTCACCCGTTTCTGTTGCCCACGATTAACGAGGGTATCATGTAGCCAGCACAACGAACGTCCGCTTTTACTTTTCCCCAACTAATGTCAGGTACCCTTTAGAGCTGGGTGACGCCAAAAAAGTTTAAAAGCACAGTCCTCACCAGGATTTGAACCCAGGACCTCGGTACAGAATGCAAGCGCTTTACCGCTCAGCCATTTAATGTAAAAACACATTTCGGACACTCTTTTATGGGTTCCACTCAAGTGGGGACCAGGGGGGATTTTCAAATTTGGACCCCCCCCATCCTAGCTACGCCACTGCTGCCTGAACTTGGAGTAGTATTGTTTCAGTCTCACTATTGTGGTATGTTATTCGTTCACAATTAAACAAAAGTCCATGTAATCCTTGTACACAAAGATAAGTAAAGAAGTCTTAGTCTTCATTTCAGTCCTAGTCTTCGTCTTAGTCTTGGTCTTAGTCTTCGTCTTAGTCTTAGTCTTAGTCCTAGCCTTAGTCTTAGTCTTAGTCTTAATCTTCATCTTAGTCTTAGTCTTAATCTTCATCTTAGTCTTAGTCTTAGTCTTAATCTTCATCTAAGTCTTAATCTTAATCTTCGTCTTAGTCTTACTCTTAGTCTTAGTCTTCGTCTTGGTCTTAATCTTAGTTTTAGTCTTAATCTTAATCTTAGTCTTAATCTTAGTCTTAATCTTAGTCTTAACCTTAGTCTTAATCTTCATCTTGTCTTAATCTTCATCTTAGTCTTAGTCTTAGTCTTAATCTTAGTCTTAATCTTAGTCTTAGTCTTAATCTTTATCTTAGTCTTAGTCTTCATCTCAGTCTTAGTCTTCATCTTAGTCTTAGTGTTAGTCTTAATCTTGGTCTTAGTCTTAATCTTAGTCTTAGTCTTCATCTTCATCTTAGTCTTAGTCTTAATCTTAATCTTAATCTTAGTCTTAGTTTTAGTCTTAGTCTTTGTCTTAGTCTTCATCTTAGTTTTAGTCTTAGTCTTAGTCTTCATCTTAGTTTAAGTCTTAATCTTCATCTTAGTCTTAATCTTAGTATTCATCTTAATCATAGTCTTCATCTTAGTCTTCATCTTAGTCTTCATCTTAGTCTTAATCTTCGTCTATATCTTAGTCTTAACATTAGTATTAGCATTAGTAGATATCCACGAATCTATTAGTTTGAATATAAGGTTCTGACATTACAACATGTTATAGGATGATCTTTCTTTTTTTGGATAAAATTATTTAAATATTTACATTCAAAACAAAAAAAAAACAAGATTTCAAAGAGAGTTTGTGTGATACACAAACTCAGAGGCGGCCCCCGTCGAAGTCGGATCCCTGTAAGATCCGCCTATTTGCAAGATGTTTCGGATGTTCCTTCTAAGTCCCTGGCTCAATTCCTGTATGCTCCCATCCTTAAACTATCGCAATATTTCTGAAAGAACAGTAAAGGTTAAATCATATTTTCAAAAGCCTTTAGTGTTTTTTTCTAACCGTGACGGACAGACCAACCAACAGACAAAACGCACAAAAATATGCTTCTTTCATTCTAATGGGGGCATTATACAATTTTATTTTTAAAAATCTGATTTTTTTAAAAAAAAAAGAAATTAGTTTAGAATCATGTCATTTCCGGTCTTTACGCTAGTACACGAAAGCCGCTGCTAAAAGTTCATTTTTAAAAATATGCGTGATATCTTCATGTCTAATGTATTTCTTATAGTAACATTTCCTCCCTTACATTTACGTAATTGTTTTAGAATTGGTGTTTTGTTAATAAAAAATCGCTTGCATAATTAATTTTATAAATTAAACGGTTTGCTTTTAGAAAACTAAAAGTAGCCATTGCAACTTAACTTTTCAAGCCGCATTTAATGGTGAAAAAATATTTTTCGTATCTCTTCTAGTTTTGACGCTCTGAGTCTGACAGACGGACAGACGGACAGACAAACAGAAATTCATTTTAAAAAATGTGCTTGATATCTACATGCCAAGAGCTTTTTTTCTAGTAACATTTCCTCCCTTAGATTTACGTAATTGCTTCACAATTGGTGTTTTATTATTAAAAAATCGCTTGCAAAATAATTTTTTATAAATTAAACGGTTTGCTTTTAGAAAACTAAAAGTATCCGTTGCACCTAAACTTTTCAAGCCGCATTTAATGGTGAAAAAATATTTTTCGTATCTCTTCTAGATATGGCGCCCTGGGTGTGACAGACGGACAGACGGACAGACGGACACTTTGCACAAACCTAATAGCGGCTTTTTCCCCTTACGGGGGCCGCTAAAAAGGCGGCCACGTACTTTTTGTTGGCTTTTACTTTTTCTTTATTTCTTTTAAATTTCTATGCATGTCTAAAAACAGTACAATTAAATTTAAAGGTAGCAGTCTAACCTTTGAATCTGATACTCAAAGAAAACACTTTTAAAACTTTTTTTAAAAGGTATAGTTTTGTATAGATACTTGAAAATGTCAAACTTATGATTAATGTAAGCCAATATTTCTTTTTCTAAAATTTGTATGGGTTGTCCTTAACTTGAAATATTAATGGAGTAGAGATAATTTAAAAAATATTTATTTTTACAAAGCTTTTATCAAATCACTCTGTCTCCCTGTCTGTCAATATGTCTGTCTAATGTATAACTGTAAGAAATTCGATGAACCACAGATATCAACGAACGTGTGTGGATGGAAATTGCCCAACACCGGACAGGATGGAGACAGAACCTCACCGAGAGTTTAGAAAAAAAAAACGACTAAGGAAAAGAAAAAGGAAACAAGAAAAAGAAGAAGAAAAAAGACACAAATTGGCAGGCACGAAAAATTGCCGCTCCAGAATCGACTTCATTAGCCACACCAGATTCAATATAAAAATAGATCAGAAAAAAAATAGACTTATTACATAAATGAGGGTCGCGGTGACTGAATGATTAAAAGTTTGGTATACGAACCTGTGGTGCTGGGTTCGAATCTCCACGAAGGCTGCGATTTTTAACTTCGGGATTTTCAGGGCGCCCCTATGTCGACACAACTGGGTACCTGACGTTTGTAAAAACCAGATAACCGTAACATCATCTGTCCTATCTTATCTTATATGTTACAGACGTTACTTTACCAAAGTAGGTGATTACGTCCTACGCGTTATGCAGTTAGTCATGCGTTAACCAATGACCTAAACTCTGTCCAGTCACTGACCTTCCTGGCTACCTCAGGCAACTCTTTCCATACTATAATAGCACTAGCAAAGGAGGAGCATTTGTACAAATTTATCCCAGCATATGGGACGAGGAATACCCTATACACCGTTTGGTCCGAAAGTGGAACATTACTTTTTATAAACCAACATATCTAATCTTACACCTATGACTAGTCAGGGGCATAATTTAATATATTTAATCTTAGGCCTAGCAGTTAAGCGTAAACCAATATATTTATGTTTAGAATTATTTGTAAGTATGGGCAAATGTTTGTTTGTAAACTGTTTTACATGTTTCGGATGTTCCTTTAGAATTGAAGATAATTACTTCCTAGTAAAAACCTCCCGCAGGACGACGGGGGAGGGGAGCAGACAGCGTTTAAACCCTGGACTATTGATATATCTGAACGACAGTCCAGCGCGCAAACTACACGACCAGGCAGCCATCCATCGGTAGTCGTTGGAATGTACCAAATAAAAAACATTGATCTTAGTTACCTTGTGTTTATAGGACTTTCCTCCTTCTAGCAATGGAATTGAGATAAAATAGAACAGTGATGCTGAAAATACGACCCGCGGGCCACATCCGGCCCGCGACGTAGTTCAATGCGGTCCGCAGAAATGTTGGGAGAATGTGTAGACCCTCCACAAGAGTGGAGCGTTTATGAGATGGGGCTCTGAATGTAGGATCTACCTGGAAAAATGAACAGATTTTTACTCTTTTTTTTTTGGAACATGATAATAAACCTAACATATTTGTGTAGTTAAGAAAGTGTACTTGTTTAAAACAACAACGACAAACAAACGCACCATAAAACAAACATGACGGCGTTTTTGGTTTAATACACGAATACGAGATTGTTAAACTTCGCCTAGAGATAGGAGGATCGATGGGAATATTTACCAAAAAGAGAAACGAAAATGAGTCGTTGGTAAAGATAGCTACAATGCTTCCTACATTTTAAATAGCGAAATGAAGAAATGGAACCTTTTTTTGACGCTTAAAAAAGGATAAACATCAAATTTCCCATAAGTTTACATAAGTAGTAGATCCACGGGTTTCTAATTAAATAGTTTCAAGCCAATTTCTTCTCGTTTTTTGTACTTATTCGTTCATATGGCCCGCGACACGAGTGTCGGAAACTAAAGTGGTCCGCAGGTCGAATTAGGTTGGGTACCATAGCTATAGAAGGATCCTAGGTATCATATACTAAGACAGCATCACAAATAAACAGATCAGAAACAGTATTGGCAATAATGCCCCACGATTATCTGACGATCATTGTAAAAAAGCTTAACTAAAATTGTATGACCATATCACAATAGGTCAGGACCCGAAAACACCTTCCGTTAGGAAAAGTATTAGAGAAAAATAGAAGGCGATTTTAAAGACATCATTAAAGAACGAACAAGCATGTCTGTGAAATGGATTCTATCTAAGGTAGAAGACATAGGAATGGAAAAAGACCATATATGGTGCCTCAAGGGTTCACGGTTCCGACAAAGTGATGGAAATTTACAAATCATCGATTACCAAATTTTGAAATAAATGTATCGAATTATGAACACCGCTACTAAACATCTAAACCACAATCGTACACTCTGGGCACCACGTGTTCCCGAAAGCGTTTTGATGTCTGAACACATTCTGACAATTTTCATTAAGTCATCGCTGTCGCTAGTATTGCTGCTGGACGTCACCGACTTACACTGCACAGGACAAATCCAAGTGTCTAAATACTTTGCAGAATTGATCTCCTTCAATGATGTACTACAGGCGCATATAATATGACTGACACGGTCATTTAGCAAGGTAAGAAACTCATAGTCACCCAGCTCTGGAAGCTCGTCACCGATTGTCTTCATTTCCTCAGCTTTGAAACCCTCTTTGGAATTCCGTTTAGTCAATCCTTGTAGGTAAATCCTTACTTCGTCCATTCGCAGAAAGTTACTGAATGTTGAAATGGAATTTAAAAAGTGTTCGTTTTCTGCCAGACTCAAAGGGTGCAATATAGCATAATCGTACATCAGTATTCTAATAATAAACAAGGTTTGGTCAACCACTTCTGACTTCACGAACTGCGGAGACCGCCATGTGCTTTTAATGTTAATGCTCGCGTAATCTCGTAAGAAACATCTCAATATGTGACCGAATTGTTCCGCTCCAATGTTGATATCATGCTTGACGTTGAATGCCAGTTTAGTGACTGCCAACCTCTGCCTGTAATCGTCTGATGTTTCAAATAGTGCTGATTTATAATACACCACTACACAAAAGACATGTCTAGGCAAAGTCTGGACTTGGTGCTTTGCAAAATCAACTTTACAATAGAGTTCTGACCACATGTCTGACTTGTTCTTCGACCTCAAATACAGACTACTCTTTTTTGGAACTATAGAGATCAGGTGGCCCGGATCACTCTGAGTAGAATTTAACTGGCCAGAGCACTTCACACAATCTATAAAATAACTTTCATTCATAGAGTTGTTTCCTTTGAATACATTTGAGCTAAAAGTATCGTCGGAAAATTGTTCACAAGTTGACAGCAGAGCTTGTGTTGGCTTGGGGAAGTCAAAGCGTAAATCTTCGTACAATAAAATTATATAAATGAAAGAATTCATTTTTTGAATGGTTACATGTTTGATGTAAGCGTCTATGATGAGTGGCCTTGAATAGTGGTGTGAAAAACACATGAAGATGTCCCAGTTAAGAAATGTATTGCCCGTAGCTAGATCAGCGACTGGGAAAAAATTGGTATTGTCAGTCCTTTCAAAAAGAGTTTTTTTGTTTTTTATTACCTGAGCGTATGGTGTGCCTCTAGAATCATTTAGCTTAATGTTACTTATACAACTTGAAATAATTACTATTCTGGTTTCGGTGCACATGAATTTTGGAAAGACGTAGCCCTGACTTAATTTTTTAGACCATTTCGTCATCTCTTCACACTTGCTGAGAAAATCTGGACAGCAGCTGCTGTCTTTGAAACACAATGCATCGCAGGAGCAACGTAACCTCATTTGGCGTCCGCACTGGCCTTCACATGTCTCTTCTTGGACTAATGTGGAATTGGTAGTCGAGAGTAAAGCAAACGATGTCCTATTGCTAGTTGTCCTCCTAACTAGTTGACCTACCATTACAAAAGTGAACAAAAGATGTAAGCACACCATACTGGAAGTATAAAGTCTGAAGACGTCTGTTCTATTCCGCCTATCGCAATGTACAGTTTCTTAGTATCTACTGAAATATTTAAAGCTATGGACATTTTGGACTCGTAAAGGTCAACATTTTGAAACGTGTTGTTTTTATTATTTATCTATTCACTTTTTTTTTTAGTTCTTCTTAAGCTTAGTAAAAAAAAAAAACATTGAGTACTTTTGAAGGACTAGCAGTGAAAAAAAAAGTTATCGAATGCTTTGAAAGAGAGTAAAAAAAAATGTGCTAACGTGAAAATGAAATTTTTGTAGCCATTTATTTAAAAGAGTTGTTTTTTCTTCTAAAAAAAATTATAAATATATCTTTCTATTTTTTTTAAAATATTTTTTATAAAGTTAAGAATTTAAAAAAAAAATGATTGTAATTCTAATTAAAATTATTGCTAAGGTTGTTTTGTTTTTTTTTAAATTAAAAAATGTATATCCGAAAAAAAATATAGATAAGTAGCTTTGTTATTTTGCTTGACAAATCTCGAAGGTTCTCGTAGAATTGAGTTTTGCTTTACGCTTCAGTCTATTTTGTGGTTTTGCAAGATATGTGTCAATGACAAAGACATCCTTTGACCGTGACGTAGACGACTCATAGTGAAAAAAAAAATTAAGATACAGTGTGCGTGTCTTTGTGGGAGGTGGAGGAGCCCTTCAGAGAAACGTTGGCTGGACATCGTGTTAGAAGTGACCGACTGCTGGCCGGAAAGAGGGGAGTGATTTTGTAACAAGAACCGTCATCGCTAGGGAAACGAATCAAAGCAAGTTGATGATGATGAAGATGATGGCAAGTAAGATGACGATAATGAAGATAATGATGGCGATACTGATGATCATGACGATGAAGATAATGATGGCGATAATGATGATCATGACGATGAAGATGATGATGGCGATAATGATGATCATGACGATGAAGATGATGATGGCGATA
>JADKLZ010071522.1:5662484-5673666 GCA_021533235.1 Biomphalaria straminea | reverse complement strand
TGTTATGATTCGAGAACGTCCTATGAACTGTAATGAACTGTGTGGAAGACCAAGGGCGGCACTGGGAATGTGTCGGTGGTCTGCAGTGGTAGTTTAGAGGCAAGTAGGACATTCTGGGACTTGATAGCTGAAGTCCATGCCTGTTAGTTTATAGTGTTAATAAAGCCTAGTTTATTGTTATCAACTGCCTTTCGTTGAGTTGCCTACTTTAGAAGTTATTACAATATATATATATATATATATTATATATATAGATATAGATATATATATGGCGTTATAAGATAATTATTTTTTTATTTCGGAAACAACTAATGAAGTTCAATATTTTCTTAAACACTAAGTTGAACTTATATAACAAACAATTAAACAAAGAACTTCAATGGGAACGTTAGCTTCGCACGGTTTTAGAAAGTAAGTTACATTTGTCTCCTACCTTGTTTTTTCTTCCAAACACGACTCTAAACTTTCATTTGTTAGTTTGCTTTTTACTTTGCTTTCAATT
Source organism: Biomphalaria straminea (assembly GCA_021533235.1). Lineage (NCBI taxonomy): Eukaryota > Metazoa > Mollusca > Gastropoda > Planorbidae > Biomphalaria > Biomphalaria straminea. The sequence goes on along the minus strand of JADKLZ010071522.1, from coordinate 5,673,164 downwards.
ATATTCATGAAAGAAAAAAAACGCTTTCTCGCACGAATATGTTGATCCGAAGATAGTCAGCAATCTAAATGCCCTCACTGTAGCAATCTGGAAGATTAGTCCATGCGCCGAATCATCTCGCGGCATTTCTTTGAAAACTGTCCACTTTTGTTGCGTTACGTTCATACATTTCTGGAGCTCTAACTTTTCTAGCTGAATTTTTTAATACTGTAAATTTTCCATTCCATAAAGCTAGAAATCCCGTAGCAATTCCAAATGGATCAATGTGGATTTCGTGTTGAGAGGATTTACTAGGAATGGTAAAATGGTTTTGTTGGTTTTGAACTGCTCAAATCTGTCAAAAAAAATATCTTTGATTTCTTTAACTGTGCTCAAGTAATTCGTGTCAACAGTAGCTCTGATTTTATTGCGATACTGCTTTAGACATTGAAAATGAAGTGACTTAACTCTCAATATCTTCTGCGAAAAGAATTCATTTTTCTTCAAAACAAACCAATTCTTCTACCAAAACATAGGATGGGTTTCACTTTTCTTGCAGTTTTGGTTTCAGCTCATTTAATTTCTCTTTTATATCAACCATAAAATAAAATGTTTTCAAATATTTGTAGTTTTCTAATACAGGGAGATTAATTCCTTTATCATTTAGGAATGTATTTATTTCATTCAAGCACAAAGCAAAACGTCTCAACACCTTGCCTTTGGCAAGCTATCACACTTTATTAGGAAGAAGGAGCTCAGAATAATGAGTCTCCATTTTGTTTAAGAATCCTTTAATTTGACGATGGTAGATTGCTTTGGACAAGATGCAGTCAACAATCTTGATTGCCGAATTCATTACCTCAACTATTTTTTATTCGAATCGTTTTGGGTACATAGTGCTTTTTAGGTGTATTATTCAGTGAAATGTAAGAATTTCATGGTTTATTTTGCTATGAAGAATCGTTGTTACCCTATATTTTTTCCAGTTATATTTCTGGCTCCATCAGTTGCTATTGGAATGATTTTATTTAAATTAATCTTATTGTTTTCAATGTATTTTGTACGATAAACACTATATCATTCCCTCCAGTTTGTCCTCAGGTAGCAATCCTTTAAGTTATTATTTTGGACCATTAGAAGACATATACTGACTAAATGAGCAACTTGTGCCGTGTCTTTGATTTTTTTTTAAAAAGATTTTTTGGTTTGTTTTTGAAATCGCGAAACAGTTCTTCAGATGCATGTAGGAAGCAGTCTTTGACATACTCACCATCTATAAATTGTTTGCCTTTTTGTGCAATTTCTAGTGGTACCACAAAGCTTACCCGATTAGCATTACTTGTAGATTGCATGTAAGATTGAGAAGATAATCGCTTCTAACACATTTACTTGAAACAACAAAATTTACTTCACAGCCAAAGCACGCAGTCTCCCGTTGAAAGCAAATTGAAACCTACATACAAACATTCGACGATGGCGTCCATTCGATAACGTCTGACGGACTGGTAACATAGACGACGCTTGTATTTAGGTAGTGGTGTGGTAAAAAGCGAGTACAAGTAGCTGAGAGATAGAATTTGTGCCTAACCCTCTTTAAACTATTCAGAACTACTTTAAAAATGTTTCGATAAAATTAATAATATTTGCGTGTAGAACTAAAGAGCCACAGCTTCACACCCAAAGAGCCGCATGCGGGTTCCGACCCCTGGTATAAGGCTGCACACCCAAATGAAGTATTAGCAAGACAGATTCCGACTGCGGGATCAGCTTTAAAGGTGAACAACACTGGAAGAATGCGGACCTCTCTGGTCGACTAGCAAATATATATATATAAGGAGACCCTGCCGACAAAGCACAAGAATCACACGAGCCTTCCTTAAGAATAAAGAGAAAAAAAAAACAAAAAAAAAACAACAACACAAAATAGGCTTCTAAGTGACCTGTCTGTCCATTTTGTTGCTAAATATGGAAGCAGAAATAAAAATAAACGTTGCTCTTTTAAAGCGCTGGAAATAAAGAAGAAGTCGTATAACAGGACTATGGAAGATCAGCGTCGTGGAACGATAGTCCTCTTTACAAAAGAAATATAATGCCTCTCTTTGTTATCTCCATGTAGAATGGTGCCTGTCATGGATATACCTGTTGTTTTTATTTTTATTCTTTAAAGGGTGTATCACCTTTGCATATATAAAATGGGATGTCGAATGTCCATGTTTTTTTTTTTCTTTTGATCTATATTTCTGTGTATTATATCTTTGAATAAATTATGACATCAATCTATAACTACATTATTACATCAATACATTATTACATTACACTATTATTACACCACTGCATTATTACATTAGTACATTAGATGCGAATTATATAATTTATCATTTAACTTTTACACGTTTACGTATGCATATAAAAAGTTGAGACAAAATCAGAAATAAAATACACAAATTTGGCAACAAAATTCACATGCGCAACAAAAAAAAATACGAAATAATAATGCTGAAATTAGACAAAAAAGATGACTTTACGTCAGATTTAATAACCAACTTAATGTCCGTTGTATCACCCCAAAAAAAAAAAACTGCACTTAATATCAAATTATACGCAGGATTTCATGGAAAGACAATCTTGAAAATCTTGCCAAAAAATAAATGAATTAGCGCCATTTTTCCTGTAGAAACTTGTGTACTTTAAACTATTACAAAAGTTTTAGCTTTAGTGTCGCTGTAGTTTTAACTTCATCCGAGATTAAGTGCGGAAGAGATAACGTGTACACACTATTTACCAGACGGACAGACAGACAGACAGACAGACAGAGTTGATAAAACCTTGTAAAATGTTAAATTAGTTTTTTTCTTTTTTTTGTTACTTTTTCTTAATTTCTTGAAAATGTCTACAATTCTAACAAAAGTACAAGAAACTTCAATGGTGGCGGTATAACCTTTGCATCTAATACTGAAACAAATCACAGCTACGACTTAATAAAAACATAATTCCGTCTACATACTTGATAAATGTCAGTCAATTTAACAAAAAAACAAAACTTTTTGGTTGTCCCAAAATTGAGAGAAAAATCATAAAAATATGTATTTTTACAAAGTTTTTATCAAATCAATCCATCTCCCTGACAATGTATCCGTCTTTTATCTGGTTAATTTATTTTGAAATAGTTCATTTATCATTGTTAGCCTAGATCAGAGGTTTTCAAACCTTTTAATTCCGCGACCCATTTTTACAATTGTTCAGTAAATGTCGTGAATTGATGCTTTCGCTAATGTTCTAAAATCATATCCATAATGTAAATATCTGAAAGAATTACTAAAGATATATGTTTACGCACAAACTATAAATATTTCTGCTTACTAGGCTACTATTACAAATAACTGATATTGTTATTTTATGACCTGCATTTATTTACTTTTAAATCGTGATCAAGGGGGCGCGGTGGTCGAATGTTTAAAAAATGGTAGCTACTTAGGTGTCACAATCTCCTCTTTCTAGTGGTTGACGTCACGATCTGTTCTTGTGATGTTATTAGATGTCACTAGCTGTTAGGAGAGAAGTCTTGTGTCGCCGGGGATTGTATTTTGAAATATAATATTGAACAATGACGATCTAGGATTCAATAGAGTAAATGCCTTTATAAAACAACTCAGGAACCTTTATTAAAACTCAACATAAGTACAGCTATGTACAAATATATCTCAATGAAACAAGAAGCTGAACAAAGACATATTTCTTTAAATTCTAGAACTACAAAATTACATGCGACTGAACTCAACAAAATATAGGCTCCAACTGAATTAATTCCAGCTCTCTGGGCGGAAGTTGCTAGCAGACTCGTTCTGAATTCATCCCTCTCAACCAACCACATAGACGTCTCTATGTTATGTGACTGATGGTCCGACAAGCTAAAAATAACTCTTGTTTTTTTTTTTGTTGACCTTGACTTGTGCTGAAAAACAACATTTTTACGTGTACGTGACACCAGGCAAAAATGTTTACAATGTTGAAATTTTTTTTATCTTTTTTTTTTCAAATGTTCTTAGGAGGCCCCATGAAAATTGTGATTGGATCCACAGATTGAGAACCCCTGTCTAAATGTATTACACATTTAAGCACATGACTGATCCAAGCGTATTGATACACTTTTGTTTTCTTATTCATTTTTTTTTTACGTTTCTAGACGTTTTAGATGAAAAACATAAAAAAATATCGAACTTTTGTAATATGGGCAGAAATGTTCTGGCAAAAGAAGTAGATAAAAATTAGATAAAATGTAAGAATCGATTAATTTATAAACATAATGATAATGATAAAAATTGACTACCACAAATCCCAACCACAGTCTAGTTTCATTGTTTGGTGCAGCGGTTATTTGGCACTCTTGAAATCGTTAGAGGTATAGATAGTTTTCGATGGCGTGCTGGTCGAGTAGTCAATCGCTAATCTTTCAAACAGGGGAGGATACCAGCGACCCTAAGAATCGGTGAGGTATTTTGTTTAGTTTAATCCCATATCTTAACAATATTTTTGTGCAATCAATTCTCGTCATATGCTATACTTTAGAATCCTACTAAGTAGATCAATATTCTGGCAAAGAAATCACATTATTGGGAGACAGAAAAATCAACTAAAAATGCAACAGTGTTGAAATAATTTTTAGCGTTTTCAAGATATAGTTATTATATGAGGAAAAATCAGGAGCTGGCGACCCTAAGGCAGTTTGCAGCACCCAGTGCTACACTCTGGCAGAACCTGCGACGCTGCTGACCCCAAACTGTATCGGCACTGCCGTTCCTTTGGATACATCAGCTGCGTGGAGAGGGGGGAACTGATGTGTGGGCGACATCGTTTCGACCACAGCTTATGCCCAGGCATTCATCTCATGGAAATGAGATGATCCATAGTCGCTTCGCGACTGACGGTGGCCATAGATAGATAGATATTATATGCCTAAAGCAGGACGAAGACATATGCCAGTTTGTATAATCAAAGGCTTCAATCAATATATAGTTAGATCAGATAGCTACATAGGGCCTTAAGATTATCTGCCCCGTAGATCGTAACGTCTGAAAGTGGACTTTACTTTGTATAAACCATTATATTTAATCTTAGACCTTTGATTCGTCAAATACATTATCTATAATACTAGTCAACCGGCGGCATAGCTTACGCCGCTATTTTGCAGGGCAGGCCTTAGCCTTAGAGCCTTAGGCTAGTGAGGCACTGCAACATATGCCATCATATGCGACCGCAGAGGGTCCCACACTTTCTTTGGACCCGTGCTAATTTTTAGGTGTATAAATTATTAAATTAAACCATTTTATAACATATAACAGATTTCCCGTGGCCTCTTGGACTTGATTTACCAGAAGCCCCTGGAAATCTCATGAAATGTTATTAAATATAGGCCTACGAAAAAGTCCTGGAAATCTCCGGAAATTACTCAATGTCGATCTAGATTAGTTTCAAGAGTCTTACGACACAATATTATCTCTTCCGGCTTCCACTCTTTTAACCTCTCATCCATTCACTACACAAATTCATAAGTAAGAGAGTTTTATGAAACAAATATTTGTGCATTGTACTTCATTTTATGTCTAGAATCTATAAATTGTGTTTAATCTCTAAGACAGAAGATCATGCAATTTTAAATTTGTCATAATTTAGAAATCCGAATTCAATAGTAGATATTATATATAGATGTTTTCAAGTTACATGAAGTGACTTCCTTTTTCCAGTCTATATTTATTTATGTCTATGCTATTTTGTGAATGAAAATAGTGCGGATTGGGATGCACCAACTTCTTTTCACACCGCGTGCGTGCGCCATGGGATCTTTCCAATTACTTGTTGCTCGTTTGACCTCTTACTTTGAGGAATATATATACAGATGTAATCATAGGCTTTTATGTAAGCAACGTAATACAGAATGTTAAATCTTGTTTGCATGCTAAATAAAATAAATTGATATTAGATATTTATGTTCGATTAAAATGGTGTCAATATGCAGGAGTTTCCTCTCCAGGGGCGCGGTGGCTGAGCGGTAAAGCGCTTGGCTTCCGTACTGGAGGTCCCGGGTTCGAATCCTGGTGGAGATTGGGATTTTTTTTCAGGGATTTTCGGGCGCCCTTGAGTCCACCCAGCTCTAATGGGTACCTGACATTAGTTGAGGAAAAGTAAAGGCGGTTGGTCGTTGTGCTGGCCACATGACACCCTCGTTAACCGTAGGCCACAGAATCAGATGACCTTTACATCATCTGCCCTATAGACCACAAGGTTTGAAAGGGGAACTTTCTTTTTTTACTCCCTCTCCAGACATTGGAACTGAGATGCTAAAAAAAGATCCTAGGTTACAAACATAGATGAAGAGATTAGAACATGATCGTCAGTTAAGCCCCATGATGGTCTGCTAATCACTGTCAGAAAACAAACTAAAACTTTACGGCCGTAACACAAGTGTCTTAGCTTTTGCGAAGACCTTCATTCGAGAAGAGCAAGCACAAAGAAAAATAAGTATAGACTGACAAGGAAAGCTATTTCAAAGACACCATAAAAGAACGGGCATGTTATTAAAAGAAATTCATTCTGAGGCAAAAGACGCGGAGGAATGGAGAAAGACCGTACCTAGATCATGTATGATGTCCCTACGGTTCATCAGACTAAGTGATATCTAAGGCGAAGGACATTTATAGATTATCGATTAGGTTTATCATGAGAATGTATTGATTAATGAACACTGCTACTAAAAATCTAAACCACAATTGTACACTATGAGCACTACGTGTTCCCGAGAATGTTTTGATGTCTGAGCACATTCTGGTAATATTCATTACGTTATCAGTGTTGTTTGTATTGTCGCTGGACTTCACCAGCTTGCACTGCACTGGACAAATCCAAGTGTCTAAATACTTTGCAGCATTCATCTCCTCCAGCGTCGTGCTACAAGCGCATATAACGTCACTCTCACGGTCATTCATTAGGGGAAGAAACTGTTCTTCACCAAATTCTGGAAGCTCGTCACTGATTCTCTTAACACCCTTTGCTTTAGATCCCTCTATGGATCCTTCTTTAGTCAATCCTTGTATGTAAATCCTCATTTCGTCTTGGTACAGAACGTTAATGAATTTTGAAACAGAATTAAGTATTTGTCTGTTTTCCTTCCGACTCAAAGGCTGCAGTACCATATAATCGTACATCACTATTTTACAAATAAACATTTTTTGACCAGCCACGGCTGACTTAACGAACATCGGAGACCTCCATGTGCTCACAATGTTAATATCTGCATAGTCTCGTAAGAAACATGTCAATATGTGACTGAATGTTTCAGCTTCGATGTTGACATCATGCTTGACGTTGAATGCCAGTTTAGTGACTGCCAACTTCTGACTGTAATCGTCTGATGTTCTGGGAAGTGATGTTTTAAAACGAACCACTACACAAAATAAATGTTTAGGTAAAGTCTGGATTTGGTTCTTTTCAAAATCAACTTTGCAAAGTAATTCTGACCACGTGTCTGACTTGTTCCTTGACCTTAAATACAGACTACTCATTTTTGGAACTATAGAGATAGGGTAGCCCGGATCACCTTGGGTGGAATTAAATTGGCCAGAGCACTTTGCACAATCTATAAAATAACTATCATTCGTAGAGTTGTCACCCTTGAATACATTTGAGCTAAAAATATCTTCGGAAAAATGTTCGCAGGTTGACAGAACAGCTTGTGCTGGTTTGGGAAAGTCAAAGCGTAAATCTTTGTAAAACAAAAGAGTATAAATAAAAGAATTCATTTTTTGAATGGTTACATGTTTGATGAAAGCCTCTAAAGTGACGGGCTTTGAATAGTGGTGTGAAAAACACATGAAGATGTCCCAGTTAAGAAATGTATTGCCCGTAGCTAGATCAGTGACTGGGAAAAAATTTGTATTGTCAGTCCTTTCAAAAAGCGTTTCTTTGTTTTCTGTTGTCTCCAATAGTAGTAGGCCTATGGTGTCGTTTAGTTTAATGTTACTTACACAACTTGAAATGATCACTATTCTGGTTTCGGTGCAGATGAATCTCGGAGAGATGAAAGTCTGACTCAACTTTGTTGACCTTTTCTTCATTTCTTCACACTTCCTAAGAAAATCTGGACAACAAATTCCGTTTTTGAAACACATTTCATCGCAGGAGCAACGTGACTTCATCTGACGTCCGCATCGGCCTTCACAGGATTCTTCCTGGACAAGTGTGGAATTGCTGATCAAGTGTGAAGCAAACGATGTCCTGTTGCTAGCGGTCACTGAAATTAGATGACCTAAAATTAGAAACGTTACCAAAAGATATAGGCACACCATACTGATGTACGGCATTTAAAAATTAATACAAATTCTTAAGCGATCTTTGCATCTGTCCCACCTGTCATAGTGTCCAGTTTCTTAATGTATACGGATATATTTATAGACATTTTAGGCGTGTGATGGTTAATATTTTTACATTTGATTTTTTTAAATATTTAATTATTTTTGTATTTGTATTCATTTTTTTAAATTTCGTTTTGGGGTTAGTAAAAATACATTTATTACTTTGAACGATGTATGATGTAAACAGTTTTTTTTTTCATCTTTTTCAAAGAGAGTTAAATTTATTTTTTTTCAACTAAATGATTATTTATATAGCAGTACATTAAAAAATGATTTCATATCTCTTTTTGTAAACAAAAAAAACTATAAACTTTTTTTTTTCTTTTTAGTAGTTATTTTAAGTTAATAAAAAAAATGGATGATATTGCAATTTGAATTAGTGCTACGTTATTTTGTTTAATTATAAATTGATATGCTTAAAGAAAACAAAGGTGATTGGTTTCTTTGTTTTGTTTTCAAGTCTCGTACGATCACGTGGAATCGAGTTTTCTTTAAGAGTTCCTTGATTTGTATTTTTGCAAGACATTTCTCATTGAAAATGAAATACTTGGGCCACTACATAAACGAGCTACTTTTCCAAACTTAAGGTCCAGTGGAGAGAGAACAAAGTGTCGTCCAAAGAAAGGTTGGCTCGACATAGTGAATGAATGGTTCGAATGCGTACTGGGAGAAGTGGACCAGCTGCTAACTGGGAGGAGAGGACCAGCTGCTAACTGGGAGGAGTGGACAGGCTGCTAACTGGGAGGAGTGGACCAGCTGCTAACTGGGAGGAGTTGACCAGCTGCTAACTGGGAGGTGTGGACCAGCTGCTAACTGGGAGGAGTGGACCAGCTGCTAACTGGGAGGAGTGGACCAGCTGCTAACTGGGAGGAGTGGACCAGCTGCTAACTGGGAGGAGAGGACCAGCTGCTAACTGGGAGGAGAGGACCAGCTGCTAACTGGTAGGAGTGGACCAGCTTCTAACTGGGAGGAGTGGACCAGCTACTAACTGGCATTAGTGGGGAGATGTGTAACAAGAACTGTCACATCTACCTTAAGAAAACGAATCAAAACAATGTCGATGATAATGATGACGATGATGCTGATGATAATCATGAGGAAGATGAGGATAATTAAGATGACAATAATGATGATTACGATTATGATGATCATGACGATAAAGAAGATGAAGATAAGGCTGAGTATGATAAAGATCATGATGACGAAGATGATTTACATAATGAAGATTATTTACGATAATGAAAAGGATGGCGATGCGCATGGCAGAGCTATAAAAATATTGATGATGGAGATGATAGTGATAAAGATTAAGATGATTAAGGTGATAATGATGAAGATTGTGGTTATGAAGCTGGTGATGAAGAGGATGAAAATGATGAAAGATCACTATGAAGAAGTTATAGATGAAGATGAATTAATAGTGTTTAAAGTATATAATAGAAAAAAAAATGCAATGCTAATGTACAATGCTAACCTCCTCTCTCACGCCAATCATATGCAGATTTATATTTTATCGTGACCGAACAATGACACCGCTGTACTTACACTAATGTATGATTCTACATATTATCAGTACTTATAGATTGTTTTTTATGGTAGTGAAAAGTTTCAATACATTACATGTCTTTGTAAACGTAATCTGGGTATCGTTTATTCATCATCAATTCTCAATACAATTTTTAACACATAGATTTCGTAAAAAAAAAAAAAATAATGATAATTTAAGAAACATTTTTTAAATAAAAAAAAAATTAAATTGTTTTCTAAATTTAAACAAGGTTACAAAGAAAGTTTGTGTGGAAACACAAACTTAAAATCGGCCTCCGAAGTGATCCACCCAGGCAGGTTTCAATATTTTCAGAAAGAACATCCGAATGAAATTATATCAAAGACAAATGACAGATAAAAATGCAGAAGGTTGACAGATCTTATGTAGTGCCCTATGTGTCCAGCAGATCAAGGGATAGGTGTAGGTGAGGGTTAAGTTAGATATGAATCTTGACCGACTGATGTAATATACTTGACCTATACTTCCCTATTTCTTCTTTTTGGAGAACTCATAGTCGTCTGCAAAAAAGGGACATAAATGCTCCTTATAACATTATTAATTGTCTTAAATTAGGTTCCACGTATAATGCATACTAAATATACTTTTTTCTCTTTAAAAATTAGTAAACATTGTTTGTGTGTAAATATAGTACTTTGTATAACATAAGTTACATAACTTAACAATAAAAATAAAAAAAACATTTTGGTAAAAACACCTACAACCGTTTGCATAATGTGTTAAATAATG
>JADKLZ010071522.1:5636165-5657484 GCA_021533235.1 Biomphalaria straminea | reverse complement strand
TGAAATATAGTTTAGAAATACTAAGCTATTTCAAAAATTTATTCAACGATTTTAACTAGATTTCACAGAATTTACACGCCTATTACTAAAAATAAGCTCATTAATACATTTTACCTTTAACCTCTAGAAGGTGAGAGACCCAAAAATAGCCAATCAATCGGTATGACACGCACTCATTTTCCAATAATAAAAGTAGACTAAAAGACATTCCTAAAGAAATAAAAGGCTAGAGGATCTAAATCTGGAGCTAGACAGTTAACGCCCTTTAGTGGCGTAATTGCTACAGTAGCATCTAGATCTTTAGACGTTCAACGTAGCTGGCGGGGGGGGCGCTTCTCTGAGAAAAACTATAATATGTTTACTGCGTTGCACGACATAAATATAACAGTAGGAATGGTCGTAGGAGCAATAGTATAAGCACCTGGGCATGAAAGCACATCTAGACTATGGCACAAACAAGGAAATCTGTACTCCACCATATGATTAGGCAGAAGCAATGCTTTTCTTGTGTAACGGTACGCACCGGTACGGCGTAACGGGACCTTTTTCAATGTGGGGGGGGGGGGGATAATTACTTTTCTTGTACCCTATTTTAAAAGTTAGGCAATCATTCTCTGAATACCGGCATCTATTTTTTTTATATAAATATTAATAATATTATATTAAAAAAAGCACTGGGCAGGAGGTAATTATCTTGTTTGTTTGTTTCGGATGTTCGTTCAGAATTGAAGACTAATCCTATTCTCGTAGAACGCTGTGGGATGATGGCGGAAGAAATCGAACTTGTTTCGGGAACATCGAAATGATCGTCCAGAGAGAATACCGCACGAACATGCACTTTTCAGCCATCCGTGAAGATAATGACATCATTGCGAGCCATCCAATCCACAACGGCATTCCTTAATTTATTTTTTATGTGTTTGTTTCTTATCTCATCTTATATAATACAGACGTTACTTCAAAAAAGAATTAAGATGATTACGTCCTACGCGTCATGCATTTAGTCATGCATAATGGAAAATGACCTAAATTTTGCCAAGTCATTGTTTTCCTGGCTAGCGCAGGCAACCCATTCCATGCTCTAATACAGCGATGCCCAGCCTAATTCGACCTGCGGGCCATTTTATTACAACACTATATGTGCTGACATTTTTCGGGCCGGATGAAACATCGTCGCGGGCCGCATTTTAGGCATCACTGCTCTAATAGCATTAGGAAAGAAGGAGCATCTGTACAAATTTGTCCTAGCACATGGAACGTGACATGTGCCTTTATCTTTGTATCTTTCTGAGAATTATATTTTGTTTTTGTATTTGAAGATTATGGTTCAGTGTTTTATGTATAGATGCTACTTTACTTTACTTTAAATTCATTCTGTCAATTTGATAGCTGCATATAGCATCAACTGAAAATTAGCTATAAACATTACTTATAGCTGTAAAGTAGCTAATAGCCTTTGTCAAGCGATGTCGTCTATACATTAGGGTCGACACATCAATTTACTTCCCAATGTGGGAAAGTCTCGCACCAATAATAGGCCTACACGTTTTGTCCCAGACTTGAGAATTGGCGGCTTTTATAGGCCTACTCCCTTGGACTGACGTCAGGAAGTTGAAGAATAAGCCACTTCCCCTTGAAGGAAAATAAACCCATATATGCGCATATGTAGGGTGTTCAAAGGAAAGCTATTTGAGCTTCACGAAATCAAGTGAAGTTTCATGATGATAGGCCTAATGATTAATAAAGGTCACAATAAGGCTACAATTTTAAAAGCCGTTAAGTTGTAATCAGTTAAGGGGGTTAGGCCTAGATCTATGTCTAGTAGATTGAGTCGGTGTTTATATATCTCGCCCTCGATAGAAGAGCTCTTTTTCGAAGTGCTTTATAAGTCTGCCGATTTTCTAGGGCTGGGTTTTACCTAAATGCTACACGAGCTTTAACTAAGGGTTCCCTGCTATGAGCTCTCCCAGCGCAGGGGGGAGCCCAGTCGCCAAGCACTATTTCCGGTATTGGAAGTCAACAAAATACACACTCTGACTCTGAGGTAGGCCTATATACAGTGCATTTTCCTGCTATTAAAAAGTTTTATTTCAAAAACCTTATGTGCTATTCTTACTGACTTAATCCTCCCGCGTCGTTCGGCTCATTGCGCGGCAAGATGCTTCCACAAAAATCTGTCACAGGCTATGTCAGGGTTCCTACCTGCTCTGAGGACCTCCATGAAAATGTGGCGCCAAGTTGTACAAGGATGTCCCTGTTTGCGCTTTCCTCGTAATGGCCTCCATGTCATCGCAACTCTTCTTATGTGTAATCAATTTGTCAGAGAACATGTCCCACAAACCTCATGCGACGCTCTGTCACAACCTTACTCATGAGTTTACTCCCAGTCTGGTATAGGATTTCCTTGATTGAGACCCGATCTCCTTAAAATCCGTCTTAGCCATCTTTGTTAAGTCTTTGAATCTTTTTCAATTTCGGCAGATGACTATTTACTGTATTTTATTAATGGAGCCCAGCCACTATCGCTTGGAATTAGGTGACTGTAGTTTTCTTAAGATTTTATATCGAAAAGGGAAGTTTTATCGTCAAAGTCGTTTATTGGGAGGTTTTAAACTAAAAATCTGTGGATTTGTAAAAAATTTATAACCCCCTTAGCTACGCTCATAGAATTGGTGACTGTAGTTTACTTTAAAATAAAATTGAAGAGAGAGGTATTCTAACTCAATACTCTGTGTATTAGTGTGTATGGGGGGTATTTAAACTCAAAACCATCAGGAGGTGTTTTATACTTAAAAAAAAAACAACCTCTGGAGGATGGGGGGTAGGGTAAACTTAAAACTCGCATTCGCTTAGCTACGCCCCTCCTCTCGACTAAGCCCATGCTTCGATTTATGAAGGGCCCCTTATCCAAAGTAGTTTAGGGCCTTTCAAGTCTGTATCCGGCACTGCCAATGTCACGTGTCATGAATAGGCCAATCTCTGCTGACTACCTATGTAACCTATCTTTATCTTCAGCAAACATAACTATAAATCACAGGCGAGGTCTGGCTGATTGATCTTTTATTTTTCCCATTCAGCTAACACGCCTTCTAATATATATTTTTATATACCTTCGATCCTTGACGTGTTCTTTGGTATAGGAATATTATTAACAGAATCATTAATGATAGGATAAACATATACTCTTTTACCTGCCAGTTAGAGTAAGATAGTCGCCAAATTGGCGATTTAGCCTTTTTTTTTTCGTGATGTAGACCTATCCTATACTATTAAGCGAGCAATTCTTGTATGTATGTATATATATATATATATATATTATAGATATATAGGTAGATAGATAGATTTTTAAATTAGAGAATCAGAGTCATAACCAATAATGGTGTCTGACCAAAAGCAGTACGTATTTAAGAAATGCTTAAATTAAATTAAGAAATAATTAAAATAAAACAAAGAAGTTCTATGAAGATGAGGATTGAAGGACATCCGTTATGTTTTCAGCAGCAGAAGCCTTTGCGAGACATTCTGTATGGCGATCAAATAGAAGGCATGAGAGCCGCTTGTCGCCCACTTTTACATTATACAGATGTATGCAAACGTGACATGAAGCTCTTCATCGACACTAGCAGCTGGGAAAAATTAGCACAAGATAGTTCTACCTAGAGAGAGAGAGAGCATAAACGAGTGGTCTCGGATTGGAGATGCCATACACAATAGAAGCAGCATGAAGGGTGAATATGCCAACCTGTGACCGCAGCTGTGTATCAAGGATTGGCCTCTTTGGTTACACAAGAAGTTGCAAAGTTAAAAGATTGTCTCTCAAGACGTGAAATACAACAGAGAGAGAGAGAGAGAGAAAGAGAGAAAGAGAGAGAGAGAACAATTAAGAAATCGAACAAAAGCCAGTGATTGTACGTAGAATTTTTTTCTAGGGGGTGGTGACCCTAGGGGTGGGGGAGTGATACTATAATTCTCAGACAAAAAAAATATGGGAAGTTTTTAGCTCCAACCAATCAAATATTTCCAATAGGTATTGACCAGCAGACGAAGTGTCAGATACTATAAATAAGACTGTTTGGTTAGGCGGATACGTTGGGAGGGGGGAGAGATGTAATCTAATTGACGGGCAGGCCGATTTCAATGAAATAGATACCAGAAGTTGCTGAGACTCTCGCTCCTTTCTGTTATTATTTGTATCTTTTTAGACCTTACGAGGGAAGAAGATGTGGGACACTACCGGCCGGGTGGGGGGGGGGAAAGACATAGGAAGCGATGTGAAGACAGGAACGGTCTCATTTGTCTATAATAAAGGACAGAGACAGATAATACTGATGGGAGACGTTCGATGGGACATTATAGGAATAAGAAGGGCCCCCAACGCGGCTCGGCCTTCGGCCTCGAACGAGAGGAGGGAACCCGTATTTAGCTCATAAAGGTCGTGTGCAGCGACACACCGGGTGTGAAACATGAACACTTCGGATAAGGTGGGACCTCTGACAGAGTGGTTGGTGAAGAGCCGGCCTCTCATCCTGGCCACGGGTAGAAGCCTTTCCTTGGTCAAAGGGACAAAAAAAAGGGGAGCATGCTCGATTTCGTCCCGAACGAATATCAGTAATCGATTTCTGTTTTAACAGATCACGTGTGATGTCCCAACAGACAGAGGGTCACGCGAAAGTCGCGGTGACATTATTTTTAATAAAATAACTTACCAGGGTCGTAGCAAGGAATCTTTCATACCTTGGGGGACTGGGGGAGGGGGATTGACCTCTTTGTGGGCCCCAACATTTCGTATAATATATAATATATAATGTAAAAAAAAACTTATTTGGGGGCCCCCTCAAGTGGGCCCGGGGGGATTTTCGAATTCCCCCCTCCGCCCAACCTAGCTACGCCACTGTAACCTACCTCAAATGGTCTAGCCCTTAAAAGTCCACAGAAAGACAACATGAGCAACATTACAATCTTCACTTTCATAGTTCAACTATCGTTTGATAATTATACTTATTTAGCGACGCACCATAAAAGACGCATAGTGAACGGGACTAGTGACGTTTGGGATATGTTGGGTTAGAGACTAAGAAATCAGTTAGCGCTAGGATCTCTTTGGGTGTAGACGTGTTTTATTCTTACTAGGAATACTGAGACATTCGACTGTGGCCTATTTCGTTATTAAAGTAGTATTTAAACGTTCAACAGCATTCATCCATTCTGTTCACTGGTTAAATCGATGTGTCTTGTTGTATGTCTGCATTGGATAATTAACTGCATTGAATACACCCGAACACTAAAACTCAAACGCCTGCTGAGTAATTGAAGTTAACTCCAGTACAGTCTGAAGACAAGCCTAACATCACAATGAGCAACATTACAATATTCACTTTCATAGTTCAACTATCGTTTGATAATGACTGGGGAAGAGAGAAAGAAACTATAAATTATAAACAGCCCCCGACAAAATAGCGCGGAAAAAAAACATATTTCTTTATTTATTTTGCAAGATATAATTTAAATATCGTAAAATATGAATAGAGTAAATATGTTTTAGTTTAATGACATCTTATATTATACAGATGTATGCAAACGGGACATGAAGCTCTTTAAGATCGACACCAGCAACTGGGAAGAGGTGGCACAAGATAGATCCACTTGGAGAGAGAGCATAAAGGAGGGGTCTTTGATTGCAGATGCCATACACAACAGAAGCAGAAAGAAGGGTGAAAGTGCAACGGCGCCTGGTGACTACATATGCCCAACCTGCGATCGCAGCTGTGTATCAAGGATCGGCCTCTTTAGTCACACAAGAGCTTGCAAGGGGAAAAGATCATCTCTAGAGACGTAAAATGCCACAAAAATGACATCTTAATTTTTCAGTCATTTTGAATAGAATTATGAGAATATTCACGATACAACAACCGAGATTCCTGCTTACACTAAACCATACATGTGTGTAAGACACACAAAAACATATAACCCAAAAACAGATTTACTACATCTGTGGATACAATATTGTTCTGCAAATTAACATGAGCATTTTAAACACAGTGAAAAAGGAGAATAAGAAAGGATCAAACTACTCTCTTTCTCAGCCAATATGGCCTACTTTTAGATCTATTCATATTGAATAAGATTTTGATTGTTTTGTTGTTGTTTTTTTTTTTACTATTTTTGCGCAAAGACATACATAAAAGTTTACACCAAGATTAATGACATTTCATTATTGGCTACCTTAAAAAGTGGAGGTAACTTCACTGGTCACGGTATATAGGCAATTCGACTGTCAGCTTACTGCAGTTGAAGAAGTGAAAAAAAAAAATAGTCAAACTTTTTCTCCGGCCAGCTTTACCGATGTAACATGGGAAATTAGCCACCACCGTCCCACCCCGTCATCCTGTGATGTTATTTTTTTTCATTTTTCAATGTGGAATGCTGTGTTATTGTAACCCACTTCATCGCCAGTTAACACAGAGTGAAAGCTGTTTTTCTGATTGTAACAAAACTCAATCTACCGCTTATTTCCAGGCCACGGTTTAATATGCTCCCCTTGTGGATGGCTGTCTGATCTCAATTACTTATGGGATGTTTGACTGTCTAGTATAGCTGTATTGAAGCGCGGTGGTTGAGCGGTGGAGCGCTTGGCTTCCGGACCGGGGACCGGGGTTCGAATCTTGATGAAGATCGGGATTTTTAGTTTCAGAATCCTCTGGGGCTCCACCCAGCTCTAATGGATACCCTGACATTAGTTGGGGAAAAGTAAAGGTGGTTGGTCGTTGTGCTGGCCGCATGACACCAAAGTTAACAGTAGTCCACATAAACAGATGACTTTTACATCATCTGCCCTATAGACACAAAATCGAAAATGGAAACTTTACTTTTTATTGTTAAGTGGTGTTGTAGATAGTTCTTGTTGTGTAGATTGTATTGCGAGTTCTTACACACACTTACAGATATAGATTAGTAGATATACTTGAGAAACACTTGTTTAACTTCAAAACACTTTAATACTTGCAAATAAGGACACAGTCAAAAGTCGTTCATTTACTTATCTCATTAATCTATTATTCCTAATTCTACTCTTCAATACTATAAAAAGATCGCCATCTTCGTCCTTCTTGTCGCCCTAAGTCTACTGCGTCATTCGTCTGTCTCTCTACGTCACTACTTTTACTGTCGCTAAAACTATACACCAACATATATTTAACTAATTAAACTAATACTCTCTAACTATAACATAACATTATAGCTGTAATATGTAAGCTCAACGTAATACACAAACACCTGCAATAACAAATAAAGTACTAAGCTCGAACTGTTAAATAACTTCAAAGCCACAGTCGAGTCTCTTTCAGTAATCGATGTTATCACATTAAACCGGAATATCAACTCATTAAAATTGGCAGAAAATAAAAAACAAACAACCCCCACTATCCGTGATGTCACTAACTGTCCCGCTTCAAGTCCATCAACTATGGTGTATCACAATGAAATTATATTAAAGACAAAATGACAGGGAAGAACAGAGAAAGAAGTTTGATGGATCTTGTGTGGTGCCCCAGCGGTCTAGCAGACCAAAGGAATGGTGAATGTGAAGTTAAATGTGTACCTGGCTTAACTGATGTCTTATAATGAATATCTAATTGATCTAGTTGTTTTGTAAATTTTTCATTAACATTGTTTTTGTATAGTAGTTACGCTGACGTTGTCAAGTTGTAATCAAACTGAATTTCCATTAGATTGGATCAATAAAATTATCTTATCTTATCTTATCTATCTTATCTTAATCTCTAATTCAAATCATTAAGAAAAAAAAAACTTTAGTTAAGTGTACCTTTTCAATCGTGAAGCACTGCAGTTCACGTGATAATATGAAAAATACTACTTATTATTTGGTGTTTAAATTATGTCCAACTTATATATATACTAATAAGATTTTTTCATCTTTAAAAACAAGTAACCTTTTTTTTGTATGTAAATGTAGTAGTTATTATGACAGAACTTACATAACTTAGCAATACAGATGTAATAGATTTTTTTTTTTTTACAAAAATGAAGAACCATTTCATAAATATGTTAATTTCATAAAATATGTTAATTTCATAAATATGGTCCCTGTCCCTTCAAAAGAGCATCCCGTGTTTGTTAGTATTAGTAGTTAATAGTTGTACAAGTGGTATATTTTTATGAAAAATCTGCTTGCATACGTAATTGAAAAAAAAATGATGATAGTCGTTGCATCAGAACTTTGGATGACCTACGTCCTACAACATCATGTTGTCCGATTTTCATTTCCTCTTCTAGTTTCTGCGATCTAAACGGGACGGAGGGACGGACAGACTGACGGACTGGTTACAAAAACTAATAGCGTCTTTTATCCTTACAGGGGCCGCTAATAAAAAGTAGAAATAAATATGTACAAAATAAACCATAAATTATTCGGGAAACTTAAACTGGACTAGTAGATATAGATCTCAGCTGTATTTTGGGATTTATAAAGTTTCACACATTTTTTTCCCTGTGCAAGCCCCTCACCAATTGGAGGCCTTTCGCGGCTGCCTACTTCGCCTATGTCTAAGCCGGCCCTGCAATGCGCTAGGTAGGTCTAGATATCTGCATCCCAAGAGATGATCATGTTACGTGTCACACTATAGAGCACTGTATTTATCCACCTGTATTGTCAGACAAGGGTTCGGTCCACCAGCTGTCTAAAGGACATGACGTACACTATATACGAGCCTCTCATTAAATGAAATGAATAATAAAATAGCCCAGTTCTATAATACTTGATTAATAGTGCTGTCTATTGCAATGATTCTCAAAAGATGTGTAACCTGACTTTCTCAACGTGGTAAAAAAAAATATCTTTTTCTAGGCGTGGAAGCAGGAGGGGGAGGTGGTGTTTTTCTTGAGTCCTACCTAACAAAGCTTACATAAACTTAATCTGTCTGTCTGTCTGTCTGGTGCAAAGTTTCAACATTATCTCTCCCACACCCATTTATATTAGAATTACGTTGAAACCATAGATATACATAAATATAGACTGGAAAACGGAAACAACTCCATGTAACTTGAAAACATGTATATCTATTGTATTCGGATTTCCGAATTCTGCGAAATTGAAAAAGTGCACGATCTTCAGTCTTAGAAATTAAACAAAACTAATAGACGTGAAAAAAGTACACAAAATTGCAAGTCACAAATTTTCAATATTTATTTATGTCTATGGTTGAAACTTTGCACAATTATTAAATGGAGAAAACAATAAATAAGTCAATAAAACAATTAACCAATTAGACCAATTAAATACTGGCGATTAATTTATTATTAGAACACAAGTGAAACTAATTCTTCAGTATTATATCTAAATATTCTCACTGTTTTGTCCCCTTAGAGAATGGCACTGATCATTCTTCCACACTCATTCTCGGAACTAGATGAAACTTGCGATATATATCATTACCTGACAAAGCATGAACCAAAATACAAAACAAACAAATAAATTACTTACTGGTGGTTCTTTTTTTTTATTTATATATCAAAAAGAAATAACTTCTACATTATTGAGATAAATGGTTGTAAATGCGGAGTCTGTAGGTACAATTTTATTTTATTTAGTTTTCTAATGTTTTGCTTGCTTAGAACATCTAAAGTAAACAGAAAGAAAATCATCGTGCCGTGATTTAAAGCCGATGTCGAACTGATGGGCAACTTCTTAAGGCATTTGGAGAGACTCGCCCAGCACAGAGAGATAGAATACAAAGTCAAAGAATAGGCGGGCTGGCCCTTAGAGAAGATTCTATCCAAAAGACATAGATAAATAAACTAAGACGCAATACAGAACTCAAGTGCACCTCATCTATCCCTTAGTGTGCCGGACCCTTGACCACACAAGATCGAATCTCATTCCTCACGGTCAACAGTCAGTGATAGATGAAGTGGAAGGAGACGTTAAAGTATATGATTAGCAGCACCTACTTCGGAAATATCACGTTTCCTATAATGTTTACTGTTTACTAATTCCCTTTAGAGAACGCATGGAAATATTTACAAACGCTGAATGTTTACCTCTGTGGCATTTTACGTCTCGTGAGAGGATCTTTTCCCTTTGCAACTTCTTGTATGGCTAAAGAGGCCAATCCTTGATACACAGCTGCAGTTGCAGGTTGGGCATATAAAATCACCAGGCGGAGCTACATTTTCAGCATTTTTTCTGCTTCTGTTGTGTATGGCATCTGCAATCCGAGACCCTTCTCTTATGCTCTCTTTCCATGTGGATCTATCCAGTGCCACCTCTTCCCAGCTGCTAGTGTCGATTTTACATACCCCCCTCTCCCCATTATAATCTGTAGATCTAAATGTACGTAAATGAACCACTTTTATATTCTAATGGTTGCTATTAGAACTCTGAATATCTAAGCCAAATGTATCATATAAATTAAGCAATTAATATGATTATGTCTGGCAGGACAATAAATATGGAAATTACCCAATTGAGCAGGCCAAACTTAAAGTATATATATGTAGTCTGAACAAAGGTTACATATATTAACTTTGATATACAAGACATAGGACAAACACAGTTTTACAAATTCAGGTAAATTCTTCCACCTTGTCTTTAATTTTGAAATTCCTTTAATATATTCAGCTTGTGTATATCTCTCACCCATTCTATCTACTATAACATTTAATTTTATCTCATATGTCAGGATTATTTTATAAGCAACCACCTCAAATTTATTACCCCAACAGAGCCGGCCTTAGTTAATAGGAGGCCCTTAGCCAAGTGAATAGGGAGGCCAAAAGGAAATTGAACTATAATAAGGCCGAAAAATACGGAATGAATAAAAATTCTGTATGTATCTCTAAGTAAATCAACAAATAATTTGAATTCTGAAAGCGTCGATTAGAAATAACGTTTCGGCATGTCACCAAAAGGGAGAAACCACGGTCTTCAAACATATGTAGTCTAATAAGTAGATCCTACCATTGGTAGATACACTTTGAGTTATTATTATTATTATATATAATTATATTTATATAGCGCTACTTTCATACTTATAGCATGCTCAGAGCGCTTTGGTCCAATCTCATTTGTGGACCAGTGGGGGGGGGGGGTAGAGGTATCTAGGAGTTGGTTTCCCGTGCTGCCTATGGGCGCTCAGTAAACTACAACTCTGCCCGAGTCGGGTGTCGAACCTCGAGCCCCCTTCTAGGTAGCCAAGCAAGCCAAACTCAAGCCGCACTTAGCCTCTCGACCAGCTAGACTGGTAGACTTAAAGTCGTCGACTACTATCCTATGCTTAAAATTTGATCCATATTTGGCAATGTCCCAGAGTCCAGAGCGAGCCCCCCCCCCCCCCCAGCAATCAAAGACACTAGGAGGCGGCTGCCCTTTTTTTTTTTTGTCCATAACCTGACATCAAAACTTAGCGTTCATTCTAATAAATAAGTTTGTTTAGTTAATAAATAAGTTTGTTTAGTTTTTAAAAAAAGTTCTATTTTTTTATAATCTTATTGCTGAGTTTTGTATTGGTTACCATAGCAGCACATCCCAACAATGAAAATTCTGGTTCTGACGTTATGTCTGGCCTTGACCTTTGGTGTGCTGGCTCAGGCTCAAGTGGCTGGAGATGTAAGTAGAGGCACAATGACTAAATAATGACAAAATGATGAAAAAAAAAAATAAAGTATTTCAGCAATTAAAAAATAATATATCCCAATCATGAAGATAGTCATGTCTACCACTAGATCATTGTCCTCTTCTTCCCCTACTATTATTATTATAGCTTTTACATAGTGCTACTTTCGTTTTTATAGCATGCTCAGAGCGCTTTGGTCCAATCTCATTCGTGGACAAGTGGGTGGAATGGGAAATCTTGGAGTTGGTTTTCCTTGCTGCCTTTAGGCGCTCAGTAAACACAACCTTGCCCGAGTCGGGTGTCGAACCTCAAGCCCCCTTCTAGGTAGCCAAGCCAAGTGCACTTTAGCCTCTCGACCACGCTTCCCACTATCCTAAGAATATAGGTGCGCGTCGAGTTTGAGTGGTATAGCGCTTCATTATTGTGTTCAAATCCTGTTAAAGACATGGGATTTTGAATTTCACGATTTCGTTGTGCTAGACGTATGACCACTTTGTTAACCTGAGTGGTTAAGTCCTTGGCTTCCGAACCTGGCGTCCTAGGTTCCAATCTGGGATAAGACTGGGATTTTGTTCTTCAGGATTTTAAGAGCGCCCCTGTGTTGACCCAACTCTAATGGCTACTTGACTTTAGTTTGGGAAGGTATAGGAGGTAGATCGTTGTGAAGACCACGGGACACCCTGCTTGTTAACGTGAGCCAAATTAAAAAAGATGACCTTAACATCATCTGCCTTATAGATCGAAAGGTCTGAAAGGGGAACTTTTACTTTACTTTTATTAACTGTGCCAGAAATCTTTTAGTAAATATTAAGCTCATCATTTAGTCTATCTTTTAGTCTTAGTGTAGAAGTATAAATAACCTCCCACATATTTGAAGATGTCTAGTGATGAGATAATATCTATCATGTCAATAACATTCTAATGCTTTGGTCTTCATATTTTCATCCGTTTATCTGTCTGTCAGGACCTTTCGCTGTCCCGTTTGAGAGGCCTCAAACCTTTCCAGCCCTTCCAAAGATGAAGTTTGATGATGGCGATGACCCTTCTATTCACTTATCCCTATCAATTCGTCTAAATGCTACATCAAATACTAGAAAAATACACCATTTATAACAAACGGTTTTATTTATTTCTTATAAACTTATGGAAAAAGATGACTATGTCAATTACATTTTATTGTAGGTTAGCCTGGAATCTGCCAGTTCTGATGAATCGATTGAGACTGAAGACTTTGACTTAAAGCGAAACCAACCAATCAAAAGAGCGGAAGATACGCCTGGTAACTAGGTACAACAACATGTTCTAGTCTCTTTGTCATCTTTACGTATGGAAAGGACAATTTTTGTTTGAAAAGTGAAAGATTTCAAATAGTCACTTGTATTGTTTATTCTAAATTGTACACAACTTGTGTTACACAAGTGTTGTTACACAACCATTCTTACACAACTGTTGTTACAGAGAAAAATAAAACTAATTGATCATACCAAAAGAAGTGTAACTTCTTTTTTTTTTTTATTATAGGTATTAAGAATTGTATTACATTACGAATGTAGATACCTACAACAAGCTTTTTTAAATGTAATGAATTATATAAGCATTACTAAAGGAGATATAATAGGCTAAAAAGAAGCGCAAAACAAATTCATAAACACATGAAGGAAAGAAAAAAATAGTCATATAAATAAAGAGCATGGGAGAGAGAGAGAAAGAAAGAGAGATAGAGAGAGAATAGCCGCATGAATTTACTGTGACGCGTACTGTTAAAGTCTTTATAATTTTCTCTTATAAAAGTGACCCTATGAGCGTCATGTTTCTTTTTTAATCTTTTACAGAATCTAATTAAAAATATAACAGGTTTTCTGAAATAATGTGTTATCATTCACTCGTAGACAAAAGCGCATTTGCTGAGGGGTCCCGGGTTCAAATCCTGTACTGAGATTTTCATTTCGGGATACACCCAGCTCTAATGGGTACATGACACTCTTTGGGGAAAGGTAAATGCGGTTGGTCCTTGTGCTGGCCACATGACACCCACGTAAACCGTGGGCCACTGAAAACAGATGAACATTTCAGAAACAGATTACCCTTACATCCTCTGCCTTATAGATAGCATGGTCTGAAAGGGGTTCTTTATCAATATTAACATAACGATTTTTAGGAAAGTAGAAATAGATACCCTTGTATACAAAATAAGGGCCGGATAGTACAGAAATGCCGGCCATATTTCGACACCAGTCCGCTGCTTTGTGGCACACTGGACGACATTTTTAAGCACCACTGCGCAGGGCTTGCATTAGGTAATCGGGGGCCCAAAGTTCAGTTCAGAAAAGTTGTCAACTTTGTATTCAATAATTTAATACATTTATGGCCTTGTATAGTTTTTTTCTTTTTTTTTTATGCAAGATATTTGCCATGTTTCAAATCCGTAATATTCTTAGTTTACGGGGTTAATTTTAAACGCTTGAAAATAATGCATTTCTTTAAAAAACTAGTGCAATGATTTAAGTCTATTAAGAAAAAAATGCGCCATTTTACTTTGTCACAAAGTGCCAGTTTTACCCATAACGTAGAGATTTGCGTCACTTGATGTTTCGTACTAAAGTCATAATGAATACACTAATTTCAAAATTAAATGTCTGAACCTAACCATCTGAGAAGTTACACTGCAAAGACTTTCTTCCAAGCCAATAATAGTAGGCCAACAATAGTTCTAAGCAAAAGATTTTAAAATAAAAGACAGAATGAGATGTAGGAAGACTTAAGAGATTTCATATTTAATCGCCATGTACAATTACAGTATTACACTAAGAACTAAAAGAACACTAAAGCAACTCTTCAGATTAGTGGTCTTTATCCGATTGTTAATTTCTGTAATTTAAAAATATTCCCAAAATGACTTCGGGCATATAACCACCCAAAAGAAATTATTTAACCGAGCGAAGCTCGGCCACCTGATATTGTATCATTAACCGCTTTAAGGGGGAGATAATTACAATCATAAAAAAAAAATCTTTGCAAAAAAAAAAAAATGATTAAAAAATTATCACGATAGCATTTTTAGTGTAAAAAGAACAATTATTACTTTTTAAATCGGTTATTTATATAATTCAACATCGCGTCCATTACGTTGTCAACATCTTTGATTTCAACACATTTCTTCAAGCTTCCTTTTTAAGCTAATATATTCCATTCATATCTCTTCCTGAAACACAACCACTGATCAGTGACAATATCTGTTACTGTTTTGCTGTAAATAATGTAAACAATTAAAAGCAAATTCAATAAACAGCATAATAAAAATCATACTACTTATTGTAGACTGCAAGGACACTGGGCCTGCTGCTAGATAAGATAGATTAGATACTGTTCATTGGTCCCAACAAATGTTAATTTAGTTTGACTACAATTGACTACCACATCGTAACTACTGTAGCAATAACAATCTCTCAATGATGTAGAAGTTATTTCATATTTAGATATAAACAAAATATTTAATTAACAACAATTAATTAACTATTTGGCTAATTTTGTTTTACTGATTCATGTATTGTCTATGCCCATGAATGAATCTGAACCGAGAATGAGTGTGGAAGAAATGACGTGTACAAAGTTTGTACCAGACAGACAGACGAACAGACAGAGTACGTAAAACTAAAAATGTTTCTATTAGATTTAAATTTACTTATTATTTTTTAGACGTAAACTTACTCAACAGCACGACTATATTTGTCCAATTTAAGGGAAGGGAAGTGATCACAAGGTGGACAAAGATAACGCTTCATTTACACCAACAAACTTCTGTAAAAGACTTCAGGATTGACCAGTCACCTGCGAGCAGGAAGCACATGATAAAGCATCATAGCGTCGCCCTGTGAAAACTGGCACACAAATTGCAGAGGCCAAGAGAGCAGCGCCGGCTGAAGAAAAGCATCAGAGAAAAAAAAGCTCCAGCTGGAATAACCTGCCCAGTGTGCAGCCGAACATTCCGGGGTCACATAGGTTTCACCAGCCACATTAAGAGGCAAAAAAAAACCCCAGTGCAAAGCCCTCAGCCCCCTGGAGGATAAGAGAGGCTATCATCGAACCACGTTGGAAGTCGACCCAATTGTAGCAAACGCCTCTATTTTGCAGGGCCGGCCTAAGGTTACTGCAACCAGTGACCGAGTGGGCCCCGCACTTTCATAGGCCTTACGATAATCCTAGTTGTAAATTATTGAATAAAACCGTATTATAACTTATAACAGATTTCCTGATTTACCAGGAGCTCCTGGAAATCTCCTGAAATCGCAAAATATACGAAACAAATCTTGAAATCTCCGGAAATTATTAAAATCTTTTTGAAAACTAACAATCTCTTAAAATATAGACAAAATTGTCATTGTCATCCTACGCGCGATAAACAAAGGTATTATACAATACCCATACTTGTGAATTCTGGTGAAAGAAGCTTCTCGCGCCTCAAACTAATGAACACTTACTTTAGTTCAACAATTCTCGAAGATAGATTGAATCATTTGGCAATTCTTGCTATTGAGCGTGATTTATGTAGGAAACAGAATTTTTATGATATACTGTTTAACTTCGCTACACGCAAGGCTCGTAAAGCAATTCTGTACGTTGTAAAGAATGAATAAAATGCGAAGACGAATTTATTTTCTAAATTAAACTCTTAATGCTCACTTATAATCCGTTTCTCTACCAAAACTGGGCCCTGCACAGGGGGTCTCATTCACCAATCGTAAACAAACAACATTTAGCCACGTGATTCTCTATCTCTTCTATAAAAATTATAATCTTATTTTAGTTTTTTTCGTTGTTTTATCAATAAAATCACGTGATTAAATGCTGTTTGTTTACGATAGGTGAATGAGGCCCATTCGTTTCGTATTTTCGGTTCAATACATGACGGATCAATACAGAGAAGGTTTTTTTTATCTCCTTCCGTTACTTGAGATAACTCTAGTCCGACTAGAAGAAATAAAAGAGTAGTCTTTCCATGACTTTAGGTGGTGTCAGCACTGTCAGGCTTGGTTGGGCCATCAAGAGAATTATATTGTTATAAGGCTGCCATGCACACCGTCAACCAAGCTAGTGCAGAAGGTACTCGCTGTTTGTTTGAGACGAGGCTTGGAAGGTTGTTGATATTAGGAAAGATATCACAAAGTTCCGCCTAGTCTATAGAACTTTTAAGGAGGCTGTGATAGAGGCGAACGCTGTGCTGTGTATTATTTATGATGCCCCTAGGTAAATCAAAATCTGTGTTCGTTGAGTCGTCGCCTCTTAAGTTATTACAATATAAGCGTATCTCTTTACATGTTATTCTGGTTATTTTTTATTATTATCGCTTTTATATAGCGCTACTTTCATGCTTATAGCATGCTCAGAGCGCTTTAGTCCAATCTCATTTGTGGACCAGTGGGGGGGAGGGGGTATCTAGGAGTTGGTTTCCCGTGCTGCCTTTGGGCGCTCAGTAAACACAACTCTGCCCGAGTCGGGTGTCGAACCTCGAGCCCCCTTCTAGGTAGCCAAGCAAGCCAAGCTCAAGCCGCACTTAGCCTCTCGACCACGCTTCCCATTTGGCTGATATCATTGAATGTTATTCTTCTATTATATCGCTATATAGAATTTCTTGAGGAAGTCGACCTACTGGCATTCTATGAACGTGGCCAAGCCAGCCAAGGAATCTGCTGCTGATAACAAAGCTGATGTCCTGGCGCCCAGCTCGTCTGAATGGCGATCTAACAGAAGGCAGGAGAGCCGCTGGTCGCTTTCTTTTACGGTATACAGATGTATGTAAATGCGACACGAAGCTCTTCAAAATCGACAATAGCAGTTGGAAAATAGTAGAACTGGATAGAACCACATGGAAAGCTAGCATAAAGGAAGAGTCTCGGATTGCAGATCCCATACACAACGAAAAGGGTGAAAATGAACGGTGATTACATATGCGACCGCAACTAATTATCATGGATTGGCCTCTTTATTCACACGAGAATTTGCAAAGGGACATCATTATTACTCGAGACGTTAAACGCCACAGACGGATTTTTATCCGTGGTATTTTTTTTTTTTAGGTTTTTAGTCTCTAAAATACGCATTTTTTTTAAAATCAGCGCTGTCAGTTCTTCATGACACAAACGCCTGCATGTCGGTGTCAATTAAGGGAGGTTGTGATACGTAACCTCTAGACTGAACCGACCAGTGCGGAAACTACCCCCCCCCCATCATCTTAACCTCTAGTTACCCCTGTGCAGTTCCCTTTTAATACTTAACTGACCATGGCATTGTATAGTTCCCCCTCTCTCAACAATAAACTGACCAGTGTACGACACAAATTGCCCTATTACACCAAGGTTAGGTCCGACCACCTAATTATAGGCCATAAACATGCCGAGTTTCACCCCAACCGACAAAACAAAGACACTTAGACGAGAGTCCAGGGACATTAAAAATTTGGTATCCACATACATCACTTTAGGTTGACGCTACAGCGTCCACTGCTATTCATATTGCTTCCATCCGCAGCGACATCAAACGGTGGTTAAATCGGATAATTGTCGAGCGGTTCCCCTTTCATCATCCCTTGTTCCCCCCCCCCCCACCCGTTCGCGAGACAAAGTCGAGATAAAGTAGATCAGGTGAAACCCATTGGTCCAGGTTACCAACCCTAATTGGGAAAAGCTCAATAACCATTTGATCGGCAAGGGTCTAATAAACCGCTCGGGTACCTATATAAGCCGCTGACGAAAGTCTCAGGAATGCCACGCTACATATGAACCACTGAGAAGTCAGAAGACTCTCTAGTCAGCGATTTCGTTTGAGAACTCGTGTTAGGCGAACCTGTAAGTTGCGAGAACTTCATCCTATTATTTAGTATGTCTTCACCTGTAACCTTTGTGTTCCTATATCATTACCATGCTAACACTTGTTTGCTTCTAGATGTTACGTTTGTAAATTTCTATGGACTAGTCGACCGGCGGCATAGCATACGCCGCTATTTTGCAGGGCAGGCCTTAGGCACTGCAACATATGCGACCTCTGTAGGTCCCGCACTTTCTTTGGACCCGTGCTAATTTTGTATAAATTATTAAATTAAACCATTTTATAACATATAACAGATTTCTCGAGGCCTCTTGATTTACCAGGAGCCCCCTGGAAATCTCCTGAAATATTATTAAATATAGGCCTACGAAAAAGTCCTGGAAATCTCCGGAAATTATTAAAAAGTTTTGTAAAGTAAAAATAAAGTAAAACAAAAATTTCCGGAAATATATAGATAAATATCCGGAAATGAAAGTGAGATTAAAAGGAGGAAGCCAGTGAAATTATTATTTTAACGTAATTTGTGATATTGATTAAAGCACTTCTAAAGTCAAACCTGAGAGTAGTATCTATCTGTGTATTGTCGTTCTAGTTTCAAGAGTCTTAAGACACAATATAATCTGTAAATACTTACTTCATATTATGACAAATTGAGAAGAAGAGAATTATATATACCATTTTCATTCACAAAATAGCATAGCGCCGCATGTTATGCTATTTTGTGAATGAAAATAGTGCGGATTTGGGTACACCATTTTCCATTCACACCATGCTCCGCCATGGGATCTTCCCGTTTTACTTGTCGCTTGTTGCTTGCTTGTTGTGTGTTTGAACTTTTGAACTTGTCGACTTTAAGAATTATATATATAGACAGATGTGTATGTTCATGATTTATTCGGTGATGTTAACTGTACTTCCAACAATTAACATCCATCCTACAATTTAGTAATTCCATTGTCTATTGATGCATTAGTTATTTATTCATCTGGACCTACTCACATCCAGATTATTTTCTTACCAATGCACATGTACCTGTATATGTGCGCATATGTATACATACAGTTATGCTTGTTTTCATCATGTACATGCTGTACTGTTACCATGCATCCTTAGGCCCGAGATCAGTCTCGATATTCTATCCCATTATTCTCGGCCTGTCGACCTGCATTGCTTATGCGCCCCTTCCACCCCCTTTTCTTGTCACGGTTGTCTGGTCACTGGTGGCCACGGGCTGGCTCTCCCGTAATAAGGTCACAGCGGCTATAACCTGATAATATGGTCCCCCTATTTCCTTCCTCATTTATGTCCCCTGCCTTGTGCATTTGTATATGATGTATGTATTTGTATTATTATTATATTATTTGTAGGCCAATTATTGTTAGGCCTAGTGAAATGTTATTAGCTGTATCTTAATCTGAGGGAAACTCTCCTATCAAGGAGGCGCCCCTCGCCGACCAGCCTGTACGGTTTAATAATTCAGGCTTCTTTCCCATCTCATCTCATAGACTCCTACATAAGGGCTGGCGTGTTTTGTTGCCTGAAGGCAGACCTTAACAGCTCTCCACACCTTCCTGTCGAGGGTGAGTCACTCGTCACCCTCGAGTAGAACTGAAGGCATTCCAGTCTGAGGTCAAAGAACCGGTCTGCACTTACAAGAGGAGTAAGCCCACCGCGTGGCATCCTACCCACCACATCAGTACCTGCCTGCAGGACATCAACTGACCAGCAGTCAGCATAGCGGAGACTCAACTCGCCCACCCAGAGGTAGAACCTTGATCACAGATAAGTGAAAGACTATGAATTTTACGAGCAACATCCCAGTGATGAGATTGTTCTATAATTCATTATCAATCATCTTGTACATCCCCTCCTCTTTATTCTTAGGTTGTAATTTTCCTTGATTATCCTTTATTAAATATATTTTTTTCTAACATAAAAACTCTTGAGCTTTGGTTCTTGCTTGTGCCTGTCAACGTGCCTATACAACACTAATAAAATATTTACCGCGTTGTGTTTATAAGACTTTACCCCTAGGAGTCGCAGGCCATCGCCCCCCCCCCCCCTTTCCCACCGGAAAGATCTTACGGACTGATCGGCGGGCTTATTCCACCACAACGAAACTCAACGAAAGAAGAAGGCTAGATGACATTGTTGGTTTACTGCAAAGCTTTAACTCTTTCTCTCCGTACCTATTTTCCTCGCTTCAATAGTATTATTCATTTCGCTTCACTATCCTGAAATTTCAATAATTTTTTGTGTTTGTTACACAAGAAGTTGCAAGGGGAAAAGATCGTCTCTCAAGACGTAAAAAGCCACAGAGATTATGAAATGCTATATTTGGTATCGAACTGTGAGGAAATGCATGCTCATTTTACAGAACACAAATTAAAGTTTATAAATAAAAAACAAAACAATTTAGTTTGATGGGGGTCAAATCAACGTTGGCATGATCAATTAGGAGAGAAAGAGTTAATAAATACTTACTCTGTCGGTCTTGTACAAATTTCAAAACTCTATTTCTCCCACTTCCTGTTCTCTGGTCAAGTTAAACATTCGCAAAATTGGAGACTAAAAACATAAGTCTATCAAAAAATTATCAAAGTTGTCTAATAGTAGAACCTAGGTATTTCAGCTTTATATAATTATGATTTAAATTATTTTATAGTGTAAAGATATATAGAAGTACAGTGACTGAGTGGCAAAGCGTTTGAGTCCGGGGTTCGAGTCCTGGTGAAGACTGAAATGTTTAAATTGTGGATCTTAAGGGCACCTCTGAATCCACCCAGCTCTAATGGGTACCTGATTCTGCTCTCTCTCTCTCTCTCTCTCTCTCTCTCTCTCTCTCTCTCTCTCTCTCTCTCTCTCTC
>JADKLZ010071522.1:5614189-5632886 GCA_021533235.1 Biomphalaria straminea | reverse complement strand
GGATTTATTAAAATTCTTTTGAAAAGACTTGATTAGTAAGTCTGAAATTATGTAACTTTGTTTTTGTCATTATTTTGTCACTATGTCTATACTTACATCTCCAACCACCGGAGGTTGCGCCAGAGCTCCATAGGTCAGGGCCAGACATAGCATCAGAACCAGAACCTTCATCTTTGGGATGTGTTGCTATGGTAACCTAAACAAAACTTAACAATGAAAGAATCAAATAATAAAAGAGGGCATACAGTTTCCACGCGTATTTATTAGGCTAGCTTTTGGTGTCAGGACATAGGCAAACAAGCCTCCTAGGGCTTTCTTTTTGTGATGGGGGGGGGGGTCCTCGTAACGGACTCTAAGAATTTTATTTTTTTTTAGATATAAATAGCAAAAAAATGGATCAAATCGTCAGCGTAGCAGAACTGAATGGTTCTATGTCTACTAGCCCATCTGTTAGTCTCTACTGATATCTAAAGTTAATTCACAAGTGTTGACATCTACTTGTTGGCCTGTATATACTGGAAGACCATTATTTCTTCCTTTTGAATTAAAGATCGAAATGTATTTCTTGTCGACGCTTTATGTCTACCAGCATAGCAGTAAGTCTCGGCTATTTCTCAAAATTTATTCACCAATGTTTAGATCTTCTTGTTGGACTACAATTGTTTGATAAAAAGTGTTTCTTTCTGTACTTAAAGAGTCAAAACACTTAAGGAATTCAAATTCTTTGTCACTTTGGTGATAAGGAAGTAGTGTCCCTGGTCTCAAGGGAGACAATCAAAAATTGTCAAGAAAGGGATAGTCTAGATTTTTAATAACGTCAATCTTGTTTTTTTCCGTAAAAACGCTTGCTGCAGGGTAATCCACAAACGTACAAAAAGTATTGGAATATATGTTTGTGATATTTCTCCTTTTGTTCAATTTCTTTTATACACATTCATCTATATTTCCATTAGTAAAAACATCAGTGCAGTATCATCTATAACAGGGGTGGGCAGCCTTTTTCAACCGAGGGCCGCATTAATGAAATTTGGGTACTAGGCGGGCCGCATATATATGATCCATTAAGATGCACATACATTTCATGTGCAAAGAACAAATTACAATGCTTCCGATGATAAACATAAGGTCTGTCTTCAACTCTTCATTAGAACCTAATAATTTTTTCTTTGAAATTCCATATGGATCTTATGATTGACCAGTGAATACTACTGTGTTGCTGAACATCAGAATGTTTTAATTCAAAATCTTCACATACTTTTTGGAACTACCAGTCAGGACCGGCCTTGGATAATTGGACGCCATAGGCGAAATGACTTTGGTGGCTCCGAATAATATAAGAATATACAAAATAAAGGAGAAAATCTAATATTATGCAATTTATTAAAGACCTACTGTACTTTGAACAATAACATTGAGTAAAAGTTTCGCTATTCCTTTTCTGTACTATCAGACAGGAGTCATTGGACCCTAGTACGACACCCTAAGCTTAGTAAGTCTTTATATTCTTATTCTTCTTCTATAATACAGACGTTACTTCAAAAAAGAAGATGATTATATATTATGGGTTATATTTGCAAATACTTCTGTAAATTTAATGTAGCTTTGAGTAAACTTTCCATTTGCTAGTTTATGGTTGGAATCTTTTCTTTATTTTATTAAAAAGGTTGTTTTTCTCAGTCAAAGCTGCATCAGTAGCTACCCTTGCCATCTTGTACAGGCCAATTTTAGCCAACCCAATTCTTTCCACACAGTTCTCCGTGGCATTAAATAAATACTAGCCTGGGCTTGTGTCTTTTACTGAATTTATAAAGTATTGTTATTAAATATAATTTTCGTTTTTTTTTTAAACTCTTTAGAAAGACGTTTGAGACAATGTTTCTTTGACCTCTTTCTTGCAAGTGATGAAAATCAAAGATTTCAATAATTTCAATAGATATTTACAATGATTTATTTAGGTTTTCACGGGCCGCATAAAACACTTCGGCGGGCCGCATGTCGCAGCCGCCCGTAATTTGCCCACCCCTGATCTATAAAGGGGGCGCGGTGGTCGAATGGTTAAGCGCTCGGCTTCCGAACCTGGGGTCCTGGGTTCGAATCCCGGTGAAGACTTGAATTTCGGGATTATTAGGGCGCCCCTGAGTCCACCCAACTCTAATGGGTACCTGACTTTAGTTGGGGAAAGTAAAGGCGGTTGGTCGTTGTGCTGGCCACATAACACCCTGCTCGTTAACCGTCGGCCAAAGAAACAGATGACCTTAACATCATCTGCCCCATAGATCGCAAGGTCTGAAGGGAATACTTTTTTTTTACTGATCTATAGACACATAGAAATCACTGGAGTATATATCTTTGAAATATTTCATAGTCCACTTTGCACATGATGACGTGCTTGTATATAGGTATTTGAATTATCTCTTAATTATATGTATTTATATTATTACTATTAGTAGCAAATAATGTAGGTTAACTAATAGAAATAAAATTTTGTTTACAAAAAAAAAAAAAATATGAAAGCCCAAAGAAAGAGGCCAATAGCCCGAAAAGAGACAGAGCCCCAAAAAGAGGCAAAGAAAATAAGCAAAAGCCCAAGGATCCTTAGGAAGTAAACAGCTCGACAACTGATGTCCAAAGCTATAAAGCTGGGGTTTCCTAAAAAAAAAACCACATCTATTTCGCAATGTTCCCAACAAATAAGTAACACATTGTTAGATTAACGCCTTTACTGAAATCACTTAAATTTAGAAAGCCTTCCGGATAGAAGACTTAAAAGTAACTATAATTATATATAAGCACTGAAACATAATTTTCAAATGCAAAAACAAAATCTAATAAAATACTCAGAAAGACACAAAGATAAACGCACATTACTCGTTCCATATGCTAGGACAAATCTGTACAAACGCTCGTTCCTCCCTAGCGCTATTAGAGCATGGAATGGGTTGCCTGAGCTAGCCAGGAACACCAGTGACTTGGCGGAATTTAAGTCATTGGTTAATATGCATGACTGAATGCATGACGCGTAGGACGTAATCATCTTCTTTTTTTGAAGTAACGTCTGTATTGTATAAGATAAGATAAGAATGCATTGTTTTATTTAAGTGAAGATATCGCCACTATACTGACCACTAGGTATCTATTCCTTACCGACGTAAGACTACAATGCAATACAGTGATAGTTTAAACAATTACAGATGGTAGCTATTTTTTTTTCTTAATCAAGTTTTTGTTTTTATTGTTCACCATATTTTAAACTTTATTTAGCATTGTATATTCTTCGTACCCTACAATTTCTTACTTATTGCATTTGTAATTTTGGTGTTCAAAAACATTTAAAAAAAAAAAAAAAAAAAAAATTTTTAAAAAGCAATTAAAAATCGTATAGTAACAAAAAAGAATTGTAATTCATTCCGTATTTCCGGGCTTAATGTTTTGTTATATTCTAATTCTTTTATGGACTTCGCCTAGGCCCTAGGGCATCTAATTTCCCGAGCCAGGCCCTTTTGTGTCATAGGCCTGTTACGTGCTTATACAATAGTCCTGGCATGCACGATTAATTAAATATAACAGTACATAGAAAAAGTTAAAGAAATACACACAATTGATTATGTTAAAAAAAATTCACAATTTAATATAAGGTGGAACAATTTACCTGAATTAGTTAGACCGTGGAAGATATGTCTAGTACCTTGGAGTTAAAGTACTGTAGGCTTTGTGCAAACGATATATATATACTCTGTTGTCTGCTCAATTATGGTATTACCATATTTATTGTCTTAACAAATATACTCAATGAGCTGCGCAAGTAATGAAGTTGGAATTATTATTCATATTTTTATTATCAACTATTAGAATTGAAATGGGATTCACTTGCATACATTTTGATCTGCATGTTAGATGGACACAACTCTGACACGTAAGAAAAAGGTGAAAGTTCAGAGTTGGTGAATATATCCATTCATTCTCCAAAAGGAATTTGTTCAATCAAAGTTCGGGAGTAGGTTCTTCTGAAGACATACTTTAGCGTCTCATTCATCTTTACTAGTCACTTAGTCTTGTAGACCTTTGGGGCACCACACAAGAACTGTTTTCTGTGTTTATCCATTCTTCTTTGTCTTTTGCTTGGATAGAATCTTATTCCAAGCCAGACAAGTCCGTTCTTATATATTGTCTTCCTATTGCATTATTTGTCTTCCTCTTCTTCTTTTTTCCTGGTACTGTTACCTGAAGGAAGGTCTTGGTGAGCTCCGAAGACCTTGTAATATTGTCATTGAGGAAGTCAGCGTGGTGTTCCATCGCTTCTGGCATAGACAAACTAGACAGACTTTAAGAGTCCCCTCAAGTGGTGGGACTTTCTACAAGATTATAACATTTTTTTCAGCGATATTCATTGACTGTTTAATTTCTAGGAATATCGTTAGAGCCGTTTTTGAGATCAGCATCCAGCTCCCGACCTCCATGAGGTCCTAACTTGAATAGAGGCATTTAAACATAAAAAAGGGAGCGACAGGGAGTAACACACCCAGACTTGTGTGAAGTTCCTTGTGTACGGTCGTCTTTGCAAAGCACAATTTTGGACTGCATAGCCATGTTAGAGATCATAAGATATGATTTTGTACTCTAACGCGAAGGGGAAAGAACTCATAAATTAATACGAAAAGTACAGGTTCGCTCCCTTATTCTCCAACATGTCGCTGTGTAAAGTAAGTCATAAAGATACCCCCCCACCCCGCTCCATCTTCATATGAGTTTTCCATTTCATTTTCTGTGTAACTGCCTGCATGATCTCAAGTAATCAAATACAAAACGATGTTAAACCCTCTTGAGACTTACTTTATTAAACGGCCTTGGCGACTCCTGTGACACAATTTTAATGAAAGACACTTTCGTTTTAATTCTAAGCATCTCCGGTAAACAATGACCCCTAGCCATTTCTCATTATGCTGCTTTTATCTTGCATTGTGAATTCTTCAATCACTATTCTCAACATGAATGAATAAAATACATCTTATTATATGAGGATAAAACACCTGGTTTGAATAGTAATTGTTTCAAAGACGTCTGGATTAATAGTTTGGAAACAGGAATTAATTTTTTTTTCTCACTTCTTCTTCTTCTCTCTCTCTCTCTCTCTCTCTCTCTCTTTCTCTCTCTCTTTCTCCCCTCTCCCTCTTTCTGTCTACTATTCTACATAAAAGAGAAACAAAATGGCACCACATGAACTTCGCCATAACGTAAACACACAACATTACATGTTAGATAGTAACTGACTGGTTGTAAGTTTTATCTTCCTGCCAGTCAACTCCTCAAGCTTAAAATGTATGGCCATATAACAAAATCTTAGGGACCCGCAAAGACCTTCCTACAGGGATCAGTGCCAGGAAAAAGAAGAAGAGGCAGACAGAGAAAGCAGTTTGAAGACAACATAAAAGAATGGACAGGCCTACCATTGAAAGAGGTTGTAAACAGGGCTAACGATAGAGAGGAATGGAGAAAGATGGTCTTCAAGTCTTGCTTGGTGCCCCAACGATCCATCAGACTAAGGGATAGGTAAAAGGGTAACAGGTAATATTACTTATATTTTAGTTTGTATTTTGATATTCTTAAGTGTCTGTAAGTTTAAAAAAAAATGGTGATATGACATTTATTGCGTATTCTAATCTCGGCTTAACTATGGTTGAACTTCTACACTTCAACAAAATATTACATTGACATTTTGGCTTCAGTAAATCAAGATCAGGAATTCCAGCTAATTAAAAACTTTGTTCGTTTTTTTTTTTAAATGTAAGATACAAAATAAAAAAAAATAAAAAAGAAAAAAAAACTTTAAAAAAATGCATTTAAAAAAATACAATCATTATCTCCATTTTATAATCTATACTATAAAGTTGAATGTTTAGCGTATGTATGTATGTATGTATGTATCGAATGGAAATCAAAACCTCGTGACCAATTTTCATTAAACTTGACAGAAACGTTCCTTGGGTACCAACTTAGGCCGTAGTGTATGTATTGTAGCCCTAAAACAAACTTAAGACCCTAAGAAAAAACACTTTTTGTACATAAGATCGTTCACTCAAAATGTAAAAGGCTTTGATCGTCTTGACATACTTTTCGATAACTTACGGCACTATTAGGCCTAGATCTACATGTGCCGCGCAGTGGTACAAATGAAATGAATGTCATATGTCATAATTATTATATCGCGCATTATAAATGCAT
The DNA here is from genome assembly GCA_021533235.1 of Biomphalaria straminea. Lineage (NCBI taxonomy): Eukaryota > Metazoa > Mollusca > Gastropoda > Planorbidae > Biomphalaria > Biomphalaria straminea. The sequence goes on along the minus strand of JADKLZ010071522.1, from coordinate 5,626,667 downwards.
ATTATTAAAGTAATAAACTATTTACATAATACAATTTACTTTTTATTGTATTTTTTCATAACATTTAAGCCTGCAACTACCGATTCGGTTTAATTTTAAGTCTTTATTTTTAATTTACTTTTTTTTTCTTTCAGATTTACTTACTTATGCGCATTTAGACCTGATAACAACGTACGAAACACGGTTATTTTATCTAGATCAAATCTACGATGCTAATGTGTCACACAAGTTTAGATTGCTGTGACATTCAAATTGTTAGGATTCAAGAGCTATACGAAATTAAACTAACAATATTGCATAAACAATTACATTCACGCGTTCGATTTGCTTTTAAAATATAGACGGGATCTATTGTATTGTTGGTTTTTTTTGTCGCCTACACGGCTAACAAGCGTATTGAGGTCACGAACTTAGCGTAGTGATACCAATTGACAACATCGCTACACATTAATTTACATACGTGTTAACAACATTTCCTCTCATGCATCATCCCGCACTTGACAAAACGTGAATGTTGTTGACCTACATACTGATTTAGATTTAGATTGAGGTCAACCCAAGCTTAAAGTTTTTAGTTATAGATTACTAAGGCATTCAATTTACTTTTTAGAATCAATATCTATATCTAAACAGAATTAAACTAACAATGTTATATTAATAGTTGCATTCACGCGTTTGCTTAAAGTATAAACTATATTTTATAACGGTTTCTTTTTTTGTCACCAAGGAGACGCGTCAAGGGGTCGTGAACTTACATAGCTACACAAAAATAAAAACAGATGTTGACCTTTGAACAATAAATTGAATAATTAAGCTCTATTTTGCGTTATTAGCGGCCCCCGTAAGGGGAAAAAGCCGCTATTAGGTTTGTGCAAAATGTCCGTCTGTCCGTCTGTTCGTCTGTCACACTCAGGGCGCCAAAACTAGAAGAGATACGAAAAATATTTTTTCACCATTAAATGCGGCTTGAAAAGTTTAGGTGCAACGGCTACTTTTAGTTTTCTAAAAGCAAACCGTTTAATTTATAAAAATTATTATGCAAGCGATTTTTTAATAATAAAACACCAATTGTGAAGCAATTAGGTAAATGTAAGGGAGGAAATGTTACTAGAAAAAATGCTCTTGGCATGTCGATATCACGCACATTTTTTAAAATGACTTTCTGTCTGTCTGTCCGTCTGTCAGACTCAGAGCGCCAAAACTAGAAGAGATACGAAAAATATTATTTCACCATTAAATGCGGCTTGAAAAGTTTAGGTGCAACGGCTACTTTTAGTTTTCTAAAAGTAAACCGTTTAATTTATAAAATTAATTATGCAAGCGATATTTTAATAACAAAACACCAATTCTAAAACAATTACGTAAATGTAATGGAGGAAATGTTACTATAAGAAGTACTGCTACTATGTAGGTATCATGCACATTTTTTAAAATGAACTTTTAGCAGCGGCTTTCGTGTACTAGTGCAAAGCCCGGAAATGACATGATTCTAAACTAATTTCTTAATTTAAAAAACAAATCAGATTTTTAAAAAAAATTGTTTAGTGCCCCCATTAGAATAAAACAAGCATATTTTTGTGCGTTTTGTCTGTTGGTTGGTCTGTCCGTCACAGTTAGAAAAAAACACTAAAGGCTTTTGAAAATATGATTTAACCTTTACTGTTCTTTCAGAAATATTGCGATAGTTTAAGGATGGGAGGATACAGGAATTGAGCCAGGGACTTAGAAGGAACATCCGAAACATCTTGCGAATAGGCCAGGGGTCGGCAACCTGCGGCTCGGGAGCCACATGCGGCTCTTTGGATGTTAAGCTGCGGCTCTTAAGCTCCATGCCAAATACTATTTATTTTATTGAAAAAAAAACAGCTTTATAAAATTGTTCTGATTCGATTTTATCTCACAGCCACTTGTACTTGTCAGAGCACCCCTCTTCATGTCTTGAATTGTAACATATTTGCAGGTGGAAGAAATTCTATTTTCTTCTGCCTTATTACTTGATATAGAAGAGTCTTACGACATAAAAGACACATAACAAGTAGGCATTTTTGTCAGGTATATATCTTCCCAAGTTCCAAAAGAAGAAATTCTAGGATTGCTACCGCTCTCGTGGCAAACTAGAGAAAAAGATAGTACTAATGTCATGCGAAAATACACTGAAGACAATAAAATCGCTATAAATAAATCTTTTCAATAGCAACTGATGGAACCAGGAGTATGACAGGAAAATTAAAGTGGCAACTACGATTCAATGGTGTAAAATTAAATTATGACATTTGTACGTTTTACTGCACGGACGAAATAGTTGAGGTCATGAATTTGTTAATCATGATTCGCATCAGCATCTTGTTAAGAGTACTCCCCTAATGTCAGTTTAAAGAATTCTTAACGATTTTTTTTATAAGAAAAAAATCTTGTGGCTCTTTAGAAACGTTGAAATTGTGTAAATTTTAATTTTTGGCTCTTTTGACTCAAAAGGTTGCCGAACCCTGGAATAGGCGGATCTGACAGGGATCCGACTCCGACGGGGGCCGCCTCTGAGTTTGTGTATCACACAAACTCTCTTTGTAATCTTGTTTTTTAATTTAAATTAATGAGAATTCTTATATAATACAGACGATACTTCAAAAAAGAAGATGATTACGTCTTACGCATATAGCATACTCTCTTATATACATGACTATACTTTTAATTAACAATAACTTTTTTAAAATTAGATCTAAAAGCTTTCATTTCATTGATGACCTAGATCTAATTAACTACTTTCTTCTCATTTGGAGGCTGGAACTCTTATATTTCTAAAGATATGGGAAAAAGAAGTGCCACCAGAATAGAAGGAGGGCTTCCTCATCAAACTCTTAAAAGAAAGGTGATCTTAGTTCCTGCTCTAACTATCGAGGGATTACACTACTGTTTATTCCAGGGAAAGTGTTTAATCGCATTCTGTTAAACCGAATGAAAGATGCTGTAGACCCACATCTCCGTGACCAACAAGCCGGCTTTCGAAAGGAGAGATCATGCACAGATCAGATAGCAACACTACGTATAATTTTGGAACAGTCCATGGAATGGAACTCCCTTCTCTACGTCAGTTTTATAGACTATGAGAAGGCATTAGACAGTGTGGACAGATAGACCCTCTGGAGACTTTTGAGACACTATGGAGTGCCTGAAAAAATTAATAACATCATCAAGAAGTCATATGAAGGGATGACTTGCAGAGTAGTGCATGGCAGACAACTGACAGAGGCATTTGAAGTCCAAACAGGTGTGAGACAAGGCTGTTTACTCTCTTTCTTCTTATTTCTACTAGACATAGATTGGATCACGAAGACAGTAACTGACCAGAAGCAGAACGGTATACAGTTGACACTGTGGAAACAGTTAGATGACCTCCACATTGCAGACGACTTGGCTCTTCTTTCTCACACACAGCAGTGGATGAATTGATTTTTTTTTTAAATTATCATCTTTTTTGTTCACGTCATTATTGATTATTCAAAGGGACTAAATGCATGATATTTGTAGAAAGAAAAGCCCGAGCAAAGCCGGGTAAAAATTAGCTAGTATATTTAATATACAAAGAGTTTGATATATATGTTTATAGCCCTAAACATTCACAAACAAAATGATATCAAATGGAAAAAAAAAACCTTTTTCTTTACAGACATTATGCAACATACAAAAACTGAAATATTTACCAACACTTTATCTTATAAATTTACTATATACAAAAATTGTCTTCTGCATTTCTTCTAGTGTGAATAACGTAATTGATGGAATTCAATACATCAATTTACAATGAATAATCAGATATGCACTATTTAATGACTATTAAGAAGCAAAGTCAAAACGTAGGGGTTTGATCGTACCATTATTGTTACAAACAAAACATAGGTATCCCATTAAAAAAGAACTGACTCTTTTATCAGACTCTAATTTTTCATCTTGCTGTCAGTGGAGCAATATAATCTGTCTCAAGGAAGACAAACGAAAAGAATTGTCATTTAGAAGGAAAAGTTAAATCTACACTTTAAAAATAATAAAAAAATGTGTATATATACAATTATACGATTATATACATATATATTATATAATCAATGTACATAAAAAGACCGAACGTCCAAAGTAAGAAGAAATATAATGACCAATGAGAAACAGTAGTTCAATACATAAAAGATTATCATAGAGAGAGTAACGAGACTCAAATGATATAATTCCCATTGTTGTTAATATATGACCAGCACCTGATCTACTCGTGTGGCTTAGATATTGAGCCCGGCAAAACTGCTCTTACTAACAGGTGAAGGGGTGAAGGCGGTTACCTGGCGCCACAAAACTAGGAGCTTCGGACAGATGGAGCTCGTCAGCCTAGTTTAGAATAAAATAAAGATTAAAAAATAATGTTCTATGTTCTGTTAAATAATTGTTCAAGCGGGTATTGAACTCGTAATTCAGCCTTTGAGATGAATGTCCCAACGACTTTAGTTACTGAATCAAAAGCTATATTTGTGTAAATGTGTATTCATTGGTACTTTCCTCATGTAAGTCAAGATCTATATCTTCTTCAACTTCTAATTTACTTTCCTCATGTAAGTCAAGATCTAGATCTTCTTCAACTTCTAATTTACATTTTGAGATCCTTGCTCGGTTCTCATCGTCCATCAAGGTTCCATGAGGTTGTGACTTGATAAGAGGCACAGGAGTAGTAAGCAAAAAGTGCTCCAGGGGCAAGAAACTTGATTTCCATGAGTCTGGCGCCCTATCCTGATTAATCGTGCCCCCTCCCCGACCCCTTAAATACGCCTGGTATTGTATAAAAAAGAATAAAATTTTATATAAATTTGCTCTATCTACTAAGCTGTTGAAAAATCTACTTATAGATCCTTCATGCAAAAAGATAGATAAGCCTAAAGCCGTAAATGAAAAGTGTCATAGATGCCTTACTAAGAAATACTCTCGTTACCACTCTTAAAGACAGGAGGCGCGGTGGCTTCATATCTGGGTCAGGGGTTCGAATCCTGATGAAGACTAGAATCTTTAATTTCGGGATCTTCGGGCGCCTCTGAGTTCACCCAGCTCTAATGGGTACAGGGGCGGACTGGGTGTCAAAATCGGCCCGGGCATTTCTATACAATCAGGCCCATGAATTGCATATTATACTTGTCTCCACAATCATTATGTTTGGTTTGAGCATCGCTAATGGTACACATGCATACAGAAAGATCTATATTTTTTATAGGAAGTATAGGCCTTATGTTGCTTTTTAATTGCTGAGTGTGTAGCCCCTAAATGGATGACTCCTACTAGATCTAGTAACACTGTCTACGGATGTAGGCTATTATATTATTTCAGAAAATTAGTTAGATTACACTGTATAGAGATTTTTAAACACGACACGTTTTATAAGACAATATTTTAAAACCTTTAAAAATTTAATACATAGTGGCATCAATGTGACCCTTCGGTGGCCCTAAGGGCCATTTCGGTACCGGCCCACCGGGCATTTGCCCGAATGCCCATATAGCCAGTCCGCCATTGAATGGGTACCTGACATTAATTGGGGAAAAGTAAAGGCGGTTGGTCGTGCTGGCCGCATGGCACCCTCGTTAACTATAGACCACAGAAACAGATGGCCATTAGATCATCTTCCCTTTAGACCACAAAGCCTGAAAGGGGGAACTACTCTTCAAGATAAAATTGTTTGACCGTAAAATAAGAGTTATGTATATCTCTAACCTATTCTATCTATTGTAACATTTAATTTTATCTCATATGTCAGGGCTATTTCATAAGCATTCATCTCAAATATAGGACACCAACAGGGGCGGCCTTAGTGAATTGGAAGCCCTTGGGAAAGTGAATAGGGAGGTCCAAAATTAGATTAAACTATATTAAGGGCAAAAAATGCGCAATGATTTGCAATTGTTCCTGTATCTATACGTAAATTAACAAATAATTTGAATTCATAAATCATCAACTAGAAATAAGTGTCGACATTTCAACATAAGGTATAAACAATGGTCTTCAGACATATATAGTCAGACTACTAGACCCAAACATTTGTAGATAGACCTTGAATTATTGTAGACACCTAGAGCTAGGCTAGTAAATATAAAGCCATAGAGTTCTGCTATGCTTAAGATATGATCCATATTTTGCAATTTTTTTTCTGCAAAAAATATTTCTTAATGTCCAGAGCGAGACCCCCAACAATCAAAGACCCTAGGAGGCGGCTGCCCTTTTTGTCAATGTCCTGAGACCAAAACCTAGCCTTCATTCTAATAAATAAGTTTGCTTAGTTTATAAAAAAAAAGTTATATTTTTGATTATCTTATTGCTGAATTTTGTGTTGGTTACCATACCAGCACATCCCAACGATGAAAATTCTGGTTCTGACGTTATGTCTGGCCTTGACCTTATTTTTTGGTGTTCTGGCTTAGGCTCCAGTGGCTGGAGATGTAAGTATATGCATAGTGGATAAATAATGACAAAATGATGGGAATAAAAAACGAAGTATTTCAGCAATTAAAAAAGAATATATTCCAATCATTAAGACATTTATTTCCACCACTAGGTCATTGTCCTCTTTTTTTCCCACTGTACTAAGAATATAAGGGTGGTTGAGTTTGAGTGGTAAAGCTCTTGACTTCCTAGCACTCTTGGGTTTGAATCTTGTTAATAACATGGGATTTCGAATTTCAAGATTTCGTTGTGCTAGACATATGACCATCTTGTTAACCTGAATGGTTAAGCTTTGGCTTCCAAACCTGGCGTCCTAGGTTCGAATCTGAGATAAGAGTGGGATTTTGTGCTTCGGGATTTTTAGAGCGCCGCGAAGTTGGCCCAACTCTAATGGCTAGTTGACTTATTTTTGGGAAGGTATAGGAGGCTGATCGTTGTGATGACCACATGACACTCTGCTTATTGACCGTTGGACAAACAAAAAAAGATGACCTTAATCAGGGCCGGTCCTAACAAATGCTGGGCCCAATGCAAAATCTGATTGCGCGGGTGCCTAGTCTGGGTGGAAATAAAGATAATAACGTATTTATAAGTGAAAATTAAGATTTTTATATCAGAAAAAAAAACTCGAATATGAATTTTATTTATTCTTTACTAAGAAAAAATTGCGATCAAATTAACTTTTATTTAATAACCTTGCAACCTATGGCATATTTATGTGCCAGTGACTACAAAAGTAAATAAAGAACTGTAACTTCTGATTAAGGTGAAAATTCGCCTGATTATTAATTCTTTTACATGAAAGCTGACAATGCCTTTTTTTTTTTAATCGTGCGTAGGATTGGCGTTTTCCGCAATGCATGACACCCGTAAACGACAATTTTGACCATTTTCTAGGAGATTTGTATGAGTTTTAATGAGATTTTAATAAATTCTGGAAATGTCCATAACTTTTTCGTATTTATCCTTCTATTTAATAATTACATCAAGAATTAACACGGGATCTATGAAAGCGCGGGGCCCACTGTGACCGCATAGGTTGCAGTGACATAAGACCGGTCATGACCTTAACATCATCTGCATAAAGATCAAAAGATCTGAAAGGGGAACTTTTACTTAACTTTTAAGATCTGAGCCAGAAATGTTATTATAAATATAAAACTTAACATTTAGTCTATCTTTTAGTCTTAGTGTAGACTGTAGAGTATAAAAAAGACTCAAAGAAATTTCAAGATGTCTGGTGATATAGATAATATCTCTCAGGTCAATAACATTCTATTTCTTTCACAAACAAAAATTAAAAAGACTCCTGCAACAGCATTGGTCTTCATTTTTTTCATCCGTTAATCTGTCAGGACCTTTCGCTGTCCCTTTTGCGGGATCTTTTGCAAGAGAGACCTCCAACCTTTCCAGTCCTCCCACAGCTCAAATTGAATCATGGTGATGATCCTACTATCCGCTTATCTCTATCAATTAGTCTAAAGACTACATCAGAACACTAGACCAACACACCATTTATTACAAACGGAATTATTTATTTCATAGAAAAATTAAGGAAAAGTATGACTATGTCAATTACATTTTATTTTAGGTTAGCCTGGAATCTGCCAGTTCTGATGAATCGATCGAGACTGAAGACTTTGACTTGAAGCGAAACCAACCCTGGAAGAGAGAAAAGAGAGGAAGATCTTTGGGTGGTAGATAAATACAAAAACATGTTCTGGACTCGGTCACTTTAAAGTATGGAAAGGAAAATATGTGTTTGATTAGCGTAAAATATCAAATAGCTTTTTGTTTTGTTAAGTATAAGACCCACACACATGTTGTCATGGAGAGAAATAAAACTTATTGCTGACACTAGAAGAAGTGTTACCTTTGTTTGTTTGTTTTTTGTTATAGGTATTTAAGTTTTGTATTACAATAAGAGGGAGCGTGGTGGTCTAACGGTTGGGCGCTTGGCTTCCAAACCTGAGGTCCTGGGTTTAAATCCCGTTGAAGACTGAGATTTTGAATTTCGGGATTTTTAGTGCGCCCCTGAGTCCACCCAACTCTAATGGGTACTTGACTTTAGTTGGAGAAAGTAAAGGCTGTTGGTCGTTCTGCTGGCCACATGACACCCTGCTCGTTAACCGTTGGCCAAAGAAACAGATGACCTTAACATCACCTGCCCTATCGATCGCAAGGTCTGAAGGGGGCACTTTACTTTTTATTACAATAAGAACTTGACCACTTTGTACAAGCTTTTTTTTTAGCGGCCCCCGAAAGGAGAATAGACGCTATTACTTTTGAGTTGTCGGTCTGTCAATCCGTCCTTGCGTCCGTTTTGTTTAGATCTCGTAAACTACAAAAGATCCGACATAATGATATTTTAGAATATTCAAAGTTCTGATGCAACGGGCCTGGCAACGGCTATTTTTTTTTCTAAAAACATTTTTTTTTTTAAATCAACTATGCAAGCATTTTTTTAAATACAGAGATGCACTAACAATAGTAACAGAAACGGTAGGATATTTACTTACCATATTTGTAACACATTTATGTAAACGTTTTTTTTTTTTTTTAAATTTGTATTGCTAAGTTAATTAAGTTCTGTCATACTAACTGCTATATTTACACACAAAAAAAATAATTATTATTTTTGAAGAGAAAAAAAAATCTATTTAGAATGCACATAAGTGGAATATTTTTTTTTAAAATAATTAATTGAGTAGTTTTCCATACTATCACCTAAATAAAGGAAGGGAATAATTTTTTTTTTAAATTTTTTTTTAACGGCAATGATTTTTTGACTCTTTGAATAAGAGATTGAGCCTTTACAGAACAATTAGATCAATAAGATTATTATTATGTGACATTAGTTCGACCAGGTTCACATCTAACTTCTCCTTTATTTTCATCTATCACTTGGTATACTGGAACATCGGGGCGCCACACAGGATCTGTCAACCTTTTTTCTCCATTTTTCTTAGTTAATTGCCTTTAATAGAATTTCACTTTAATGTTCTTTCTGAATATATTAAAACCTGCCTTTTTACTTGCCTGGTTGGACCACTTCGGGGCCAATTTTTAGCTTGTGTTTTCACACTATCTTGTAACTTTGTTTAAAATATTTTGATGCTAATTACAAAATTTATGAAAGAGATTAAAAAATCGCTTCCGAAACAAATTAATAATACATAAGGGAAAGAAAAATAGAATCATCTAAAATTCAATGGTTCTCAACCTTATAAGCTCGGTGACCCTTTTTACAACCCCCCACTCTGCCGAGACCCACACACACACACACACATAGCAATAGAAGAAAAGATAAAATACAATCCCTATTTTTGATGATTTTAGGTGACCCCTGACGAAACTTCATTTGACCCCCCAAGGGTCGCGAACCACAGGCTGTGACCCCCTGATCTAAATAAAAAGCAAAAGTAAGAGAGAGCGAGACCGAGACAGAGACAGGGCCCTGTAGGATCACCGGAATGGCGGTATGAATGCCACTATGACACATAAAGGCTTTGTAATATTCTCTTATAAAAGTGAAGCCTTTGAGCGTCTTATGTTATAACAGGCATGTCATAGTAATTAAGGTATATGGGCCGCATAAACAACTTACTATGACCTGAGGGACCGCAGCAAAAAAATCAGTTTTAAAACAGCCTACTAGTTTTATGTAAATTAGAGATAATACAATAAAATATAATGGCATACCTGTCCATTAGCTAAATTTGTAGTACTATTGGCTAATCATCTTCTTTTTCGAAGTAACGTCTGTATTATATAAGATAAGATAAGAATTAAAAATTACTCTGATTACGCATTATTTTCTTTGTCCTGATGCTTCACATCTTTTCTGGGCTACCATGTTATTAATTTCAGGTTGAAGTTTGTTTGCCACTGACGCTTTCATCACAGATGACAGATTTTGATCAGATAATCTCGAACGGTGAGGTGTTTAATAGCTTTTATTATGGAAAAAGAACTGCTCACAGAGACCAGTGCATGTGAAAATAGCTAGAATTCTAGGTGCAAATTTCCGCAATCTAACGAACCGTTCAGGGTAAATGACTGTAATATTTTGTCACAGTCATTTCAATATTCTTCGATTTCAACTAAGAACCTGACTTCTATTCTATCAGCTCTAATTGCACATTTCCAGCAGCATTTTCAGAATTAAATCAGATCGCGTGATCAAGAGGCTAAGTGCGCTTGAACTTGGCTTGGCTACCTAGAAGAAGATTCGACACCCGACTCGGGCAGAGCGCCTAAAAGCAGCACGGAAAACCAACTCATAGATGTCCCTTCCCCCACTGGTCCGCAAATGAGATTGGACCGAAGCGCTCCTAGCATGCTATAAGCATGAAAGTAGCGCTATATAAAAGCTATGATAATAATAATAATCACCAGAAAATTCCTCAGTGGAAACTGATAAAGGGAATACGATGAATTTTGTCTCCCTTTAACGAAACTCGACCCTGGCTCCGCCAGAGAAAGAATACTCGTTCTTTTCTAACATAATAATGATGCACTGAATATGAGCAAATTTAAAATTAACATGTCTCTATTTTTTTGCAAGTAACTTTGCATCAAAACCATTTCATTTCATGGTTGGTGTGCCATACCTTTGTTAGACTAGCTAGCTTTACCAAAGATAAATTGTACTGTATTTTCATTGCCTGTCATTTCTCAAAACTCATCCTCGCTTGTTACGCATAAAACAGTACCCAAGTAGTTCCTGGTATATGTCAAAATTTCTGTTAAAGGCCCTTATGAATAGAGCCAACCGTGCTACACCCGTTACGTCAGTTGACTCATACAGACCCAATGAAAATAATTCAAAATCAGCTCTGTTATTCTTTGATTGTTCAAGCAAGCTTACTGACATGTAATTTATTATATCTGCAACAATGTAACTTGTTAACGCTATTTCTTTGAATGCTTTCTCCCTTTTGTCTGAATAAATGACTTTGGATTTAACGAAACACTCCTTCATAAAATCACATATATTAAATGATTTGAAATGGCTTGTAATAAAGTTTGACAAAATGTAGCTTGCTTTCACTGCAGACTCACCCTCGTTGTTCAGTTAAACAAATACAATTTTTCCATTCAAGTAGCTTGTCATCTCTTGTTTTCCAGCGTAATAGTTTAACATTATTTTTATAATTCTTTTTAGGTGGCCAAGTGGGCCGCATGCAAGGTGGTCGCGGGCCGCATGCAGCCCCAGAACACCCAGTTTGACATGCCTGCTTTATAATATTCTTTTATAACAGTGAAACTTTTGAGCGTCGTATTTCTAAAAATCTCTTACAGACTTTTCATTTTGACAAGTTTTTACGAAAAAATGTAATAGCCTTCATTCGTAGACAACAGGTGCTTTGGTTGGGGGAAAAAACTTAGCTAAATAAACGAGGGATCCCGGGCTCAAATCCTTGACTAAGATTTTCATTTCGGGATAACCCAGCTCTAATGTGTACCTGACTATAGTTGGGGAAATATAAAGGATGCTGCTAATTGTGCTGGCCAAACGAAACCCTCGTAAACCATGGGTCAGAAAAAAACACAGTAACTTTTTAGAACTAGATGATCCTTACATCATATGCCCTATAGATCGGAAGGTCTGTGTCATTCTCGGTTGACTTTGCCTGTTGTATGTTCACCTCGGGCTAAGAAGGTGAAAAAACATGTTAATTTCCTGATATAGAAAGAAGTAAGAATGACTACATTTGTTCCAGACACACAGAAGGACAGACAGAGTGCGTAAAACTAAAAATGTTTCAACTAGTTTTATCTATTCATCTATTTTTTTAGACATAAACGTACTCGATAACGCTTCATTGACACCAACAAACTTCTCTAAAAGCCTTCAGCATTGACACTGACACCTGAGAGAAGGAAGCCCATGATAAAGCGTTGCGCTATGAAAACTGGATCACAAATTACAGAGGCCACGGGAATGACATTGTCAGAAAAAAGAGGTCAGAGAAGAAAAGCGTCACGAAGAAAAGCGTCATAGAAGAAAAGC
>JADKLZ010071522.1:5575300-5605588 GCA_021533235.1 Biomphalaria straminea | reverse complement strand
TGTGTGCAGTTCCTTGTGTGCAGTTCCTTGTGTGTAGTTCCTTGTGTGCAGCTCCTTGTGTGCAGTTTCTTGTGTGTAGTTCCTTGTGTGTAGTTCATGTGTGTAGTTCCTTGTCAGTAGTTCCTTGTGTGTAGTTCCTGTGTGTAGTTCCTTGTGTGTAGTTCATGTGTGTAGTTCCTTGTGTGTAGTTCCTGTGTGTAGTTCCTTGTGTGTAGTGCCTGTGTATAGTTCCTTGTGTGTAGTTCCTGTGTGTAGTTCCTTGTGTGTAGTTCCTTGTGTGTAGTTCCTGTGTGTTGTTCCTTGTGTGTAGTTCATGTGTGTAGTTCCTTGTGTGTAGTTTCTGTGTAGTACCTTGTGTGTAGTTCCTGTGTGTAGTTCTTTGTGTGCAGTCGGCTTTGGAAAGCTCAATTTCGGACTGCATAGCTATGCTAGAGATCATTGGATATGGTATTGTTACTCATCTTCTAACGCGAAGGGGGAATAACTCATACATTAAAATGAATTGTACAGGCTAACTCCCTTTTTCTCCAACATGTCGCTGTTATAATGTAACTCATAAAGTACCCCCCCGTCCATCTTCATACGAGTTTTCCATTTCATTTGGCTGTGTAGCTGCCCTCATGATATATATTATAGCTTTTTATATAGCACTACTTTTCATGCTTATAGCATGATCTCAAGTAATCAAATACAAAACGATGTTAGACCCTTACTTGGAGACCCCTGTGACACAATTTTAATGTAAGACTCATTCGTTTTAATTCTATGCATCTCCGGTAGACCATGACCCCTATCCCTTTATCATTATGCTGCTAATATCTTGCATTGAGGATTCTTCAATCGCTCCTCTGACAATAAATGAATGAAATAGATCTTGTTACATGAGGATGGAACGTTAGGTTTGAACAGTAATTGTTTCAAAGACGTCTGGATTAATACACGCAGTTTTGAAACAGGGATTTTTTTTTTTGTCTCTTCTTCTCTCTGTCTCTCTCTCTCTCTTTCTTCCTCTCTGTCTCTATCTATCTATCATGCTTAAATTTTCTCTCTCTCTATTTTCTTTTTATTATTTTCTCTCTTTCTCCTCTTCCTATCTTTCTCTGACACTCTCTCTGTTTCTTCTTCTTTTATCTTTTTTTTCTTTTCCTTTATCTTTTTCATTGCCTTTCTCATTCTTTTTTTTTCTTCTCTCTTTCCTTTTCTATTTTTTTTTCTCTCTATTGTTGTCGAAATGTCCTCCATTTCTAGCCGCCACAGACGAAGAATGTTTCGCCAAGGATTAATATGCCAATTAGAAACACAAAATTATAAGACGAAGATTCATTTTGCTTTTTTACTATTCTATATAAAAGAGAAACAAAGTTAGTGTCACATAAACTTGACATAACGTAAATTCACAACACTACATGTTAGATACTAACTGACTGGTTGTAAGTTTTATCTTCCTGCTAGTCAACTCCTCAGGCTCAAAATGTATGGCCGTATAACAATATCTTCGGGACTCGCAAAGACCTTCCTCCAGGGAACAGTACCAGGAAAAAGAAGAAGAGGCAGACAGAGAAAGCGGTGGGAAGACCACATAAAAGAATGGACGGGCCTATCATTGAAAGAGCTTCTAAACAGGGAAAAGGATAGAGAGGAATGGAGAAAGACGTTATTCAAGTCTTGATTGGTGCCCCAACGGTCCACCAGACTAAGGGATAGGTAACAGGTAACAGGGTAACAACTCTTCAGAAAAACCCTTGGCCATGCAGCACCATCAATCAAAACCAATTGTCACAGAAGACCTGAACACTGAGCTACAACGTCACAACCTGTTGGCAGTAGAGACCAATATTTCGTTGCCACGTCACAGGCCTATACGACGTGCCATCGACCTATTGGTCTAATCTGACCACAGTTTATGACGTTGCAAGTTGGTGCTCAGGTCTTCTATGACGATTGGTCTGGCAACAACACACTCTCCAGTAATCAGAAAATTCAAAAGACGCCTCTCTCCTTTTCCAGTCCAAAAACCCCTTCTTGTCGCTTCATGCGGATGTAAACTCTGTCTCTCTAAAAAAGCTCTGTTCCTGCCTGTGTTGAATATTGCGCAAGTTCGTACCAATAGAGCCATACACGGACGTGATTAAAACATTATTAACTTGCCAATAAAAATAATATTGAAATAATAATCAACGTTTTGTTTTAACTATCGAAAATTAAATATTGCCGTCATGACGTTATTCGTATCGATACTTTGGATCCCACCTTCGAGAATGAGATTGTGACTACGGCACATTGCCAACTCAAAGTACCTTTAAGCCTAGTGTTGTATCCAGAGTGAGGTGGCTGAGCGGTAAAGAGATTGGTTTCCTACCTGGGTCAGGTGTTCGAATCCTGATGAAGACTGGAATCTTTAATTTCGTGATATTCGGGCGCCTCAGAGTTCACCCAGCTCTAATGGGTACCTGACATTAGTTGGGTAAAAGTAAAGGCGGTTGGTCGTGCTTGCCACTTGGCACCCTCATAAACCATAGACCACAAAAACAGATGGCCATTACATCATCTTCCATTTAGACCACAAAGTTTGAAAGGGGGAACTACTCTTCAAGATAAAATTGTTTGACCGTAAAAAAAAGAGTTATGTTCCTCTCTCTCATAATACGCTAATCCAGTGTTTCTCAAACTTTTTTGTCTGCCGGCACAGTAGAAAAACTACTAAAATTTCGCGGCACACCATGTAGAGCGACAGTTGTTTTGTAAAAAAAAAAAAAAGAATATTTGACCTGTTTTTAAGTATTACATTTAATGTGAATGGTGTGGCTGTTTTTGAGAGCAAATGCGATCTAATCGAGACTCCAAAGTCGACAAACAAACTCGCATTTCATAGTCTATTGTAAGAAGTCTCTCTCTTCTCTAGACTTGATTTAAGCCAGTGCTGAAAATCCAAACTCACAAAACCACGAAGATGCAATTGGAAGAACTATTTTGATTGTTTTTAAACTGATTGCAGGATATTGTTGATGGAAATCCAAAACACACCCAGGCTTTTCTCGGCAAAACTTGACTTAAGAACTGCATCGTTTTTTAAATCAATGAGCTACTCTTCTTCTTCAGCTGTTAGAGTTGTAGCTTCAATGTTTCCAAATGGATAGCTGACCCATCCATACTCATTACTTCCATTTGTTGGAAAGTAAGGCTGCTATGCTGACTGCAGGTATGTCAAAATTGAAAACGCGTTTTAACACTTTTACCCTGGGGAGCCAATGAACGTTGGTGTAATACAGGAGACTATTGTAGTCTGAATCCATTGCTTCACAAAGCTGAGAGAAATGTCGGGATTTGATGAAGTTTACAACTCCAATCACTTCATCCAGAACGGACATCTAATCTTTCCGCAAAGATTTCAAGGCAAGAGCTTCTCTGTGAATCATGCAATAAACAAATAATACATTTGGATTTTCTTGACGCACAAGATTGACGAATCCCTTTCTATTTCACTGCATGGAAGGACAGCAGTTTTTCACTGAAGTTTGAGCAAAATGTTTTCGTTCCCCACTTTGAAAATATGTTTGCCATTGGTCGTTGTTTGTAAGTCATTGCAAAATAAGAATTAGTTGACACATTTTTCATGCTTTATGAACCGAATAAGAGCTAGCAGCTGGGCTTTGCTTCTAACGTCAGTGCATTCAGCAACTTGAAGAGACCACAAAAGAGACACTTCATCGTCAGTCACGTCGAAGTGTTCGCAGATTTGATCTTGTAAACATGACGATAAGTCTTCACTTCTGCGCGAAAAAGTATCATTTGTCAAAGGAAGTTTCTTAACTTTTTCGGCGGCATCGGGTCCTAAGATAGTTTCAACAACTATTGCTAAAGCTGTTGCAATGACAGATTCAGCCTCTGTGTTTGCTTTATTTGCGTGTTGCTAATAACTGAGCACCTTATAAGTTGCAATCAATCCCTGGCAGCTTTAGGTAATTCGTAATTTTCTTAGCTTAGTTATTTTGTGTTTTTTTTTTGAGCCCTTATGTTTTCCAAGTATTCCTTCAGTCGCGCTTTTACAGCTCGATTTTTTGTTTCCAAGTGTCTCTTCAATTTGCTTGGAACAAGCGCCTCATTCGACAGAGCTGCATTGCAGATCAAATAGAATGGCAATGGAGAATCTTCAGGTCTTGTACCTTCGTTGGGTTTCTTGCTTTTCATTAATGCCATGGATAGCAATGAATAATGCTTATTGATAATTTGTTATTATTAGCAGAAACATTAAATACACCGCTTAATATTATCGTTACCAATTCAAGAAATGCTGTGTGCCTGCTAAGGCGGCTTACATTAGGGTAATTATAATAATGTATGTATATTGGAAAGTTCCATAACCTGAATAGCTAACACCCCTCTCTGTCAATATGGAAATACTATTGCTGGTCTTTGTAAGTGGGGATGTCATCGCAACGTAAAATTTATATATATATTTCTCAAAAGACAAGTTCAAAGTTCAAACAAAAACAACAACAAGTAAATAGGGAAGATCCCATGGCGCAGAACGCGGTATGAATGGAAATTAGTGCATCCCAATCCGCACTATTTTGTGAATGAAAGTGGTGTTTATATAATTATCTCTTCTTCTCAATTTTTGTCATAATATTAAAAGTATTTCCAGATTATTGTGTCGTAAGACTATTGAAACTACAACAACAATACACAGAGTATACGGTACTCTCAGGTTTGACTTTAGAAGTACTTTAATTAATATCACAAATTACGCACATTCGTTCATTAGACATGATTACGAAAGGTAACTCATCTCTCTATTCCTAGATCTAGATCTAAAACTCGAACTCAACTCTAAGATTATAGAACTTCTCTTCGCAAATATAGTTTTATGCTTTAGCACATGAAGATACTAATTATAGTCCATTTAATCAAATTAACATTCAAATTTGTTTTTCTAAAGCATTGTTACATGAGTGCAACTCTATTCATAATTTTGCGTAAATTTAGGTCAATTGGCCATTTTTAGCTCCATTCATAGAATTCTTCATTCATGAATTTACGCATTCGCTTTACTTATAACAAGCAAATGGGAAGATCCCATGGAGCAGCATGGTGTGAATGGGAAATAGTATATCCAAATCCGCACAATTTTCATTCACAAAGTAGCATAGCATATTTTTTTTTTACTTTAAAAAGATTTTAGTAATGTCCGGAAATTTCCAAGACATTTTCGACCGGCGGCATAGCATTTAATAACATTTCAGTAGATTTCCAATGGGGCTCCTGGTAAATCAAGAGGCCGCGGGAAATCTGTTATATGTTATAAAATGGTTCAATTTCATAATTTATACACCTAAAAATTAGCACGGGTCCAAAGAAAGTGCGGGACTTACTGTGGTCGCATATGTTGCAGTACCTAGGGCAATATTATCTTTATAAATTGCAAAATATATAGACGATAGATGCTTCTCAGTTTGTACGGCAAAGTCTACTGGAAATTAATTCCCATGTATGATTCATGCGGTTATATATTATAGGATCCAGTCTGACGTCATCTCGTATATATTTCCCTTGTTAGTTTTAGTCTAGGTAGACTAGGTCGACGACATCAGAAATCAGGGTGAAAAAGCGCCGAACCAACAAAAAGCTGAGAGAAGGAGCAGACCTATCTGGAACTTACCCAACCCAGCCATGCCACGTATGTGGACGGTCGAGTCTATAGGAAATGAGAAATGTGCTCATTTTCGACCACGACGGAGGAACTATATATATATACACGTAATCAGGGCCGGTCCTAGCGATTGCGGGGCCCTATGCGAAACTGATTGCGCGGGGCCTAGTATGGGTGGGAAAAAGGATAATAAATAAACATTTACATTTTGTATTACAAAAAAATCGACTTCGAATTGTATTCATTCTTTACTGAGTACAAAATTTTCATGACGTTCACATTCTTTTACGAACCTTGCTACCTTTTTGTCTATTTTTCATGAGATTTTTATGAGTTTTCAGGAGATTTGAATAAATTCAGGAGATTTCATGGAATTTTTCGTATATATTTTGCAATTTAATAATTACACCTAGAGTTAGCGGGGGGCCTATGAAAGCCAGGGGCCCACTGAGACCGCATAGGTTGCAGTGGCCTAGTACCGGCCCTGCACGTAAGTATAGTACTCTAGAAACCCAAACAAGACAGTAGGCCAATAACACACTTTAAGAAGAAAACGATATAGGGAGTTGCTTGATCTGCCAACCTCTTGGCTCATCATCTCTGATATATTGGACTAGTCGTCTTAAAGCAGAAGAGGAGAATATGGTAATAAGTATATATTCACCAACAGAAGTCCTAAATCAAACAAGTCTTTGACATGCTCTTCCAATGTTATTGTCACACCCGCATAAAAGTAAAGATTGTATATCACTCCGCTGTCTTCATTACTTCCTGCTTTGTCTTAATAAATCTACGAAGTTCAATATTACCTTCAGCTTGTAGATTGTCAATAAGTAGATATAAATATGAGAAGGAAGAAAAGTGATTGTCATATTATTACTTTAGTGAGAAAAATGTTGTTTCCTTCAGTTTTGTTTTGTTGTGCTGTGTTGGTCCTCGCCACTGAGGCAACTCAAGAGACACAGGTAGGAAAGGTCCAATAACTCTGCAGAACTTATTACAATAGTTTCTTACTTCCCTTTGATCGCTGTCTTGGGTTTTCATTCTGCTGTGTGAGTCTTTAGTATTTTATGTAATTGTATGTGTTCAATAATTAATGATTAATAATCCTTCAAAATAGTCGTTCTAATTACGGTAATCTCGAAGAGATGAAAGTAGGTTATTAGATCGAGCTTGCATTTTAAGAGACATCTGCTCTACTATTTCCGGTACATGGGCGCCCGCAGGAATTTTCATAAAGGGGTGCAAGCACTAGCAGATCCAGAACTTTGGAGTGGGGGGCGATATTTTTCCAAACCCTAACTCTAACGCCCATAAAACCCTAACCCTATGCATAAACGTGCGTTCAGCATATATATATCATATATATATATATATATGACAATAAAAAAGCAGTGTTTCTAAAACTTCCTCGGAAAGAAAAAAAAAATCATGTTGAGGAGTTTCTCATTATAGCTTAAGGGTCTGGGGGAGCGCTGGAAGCCTCCCTATAAGTGTATTTCGGGGCGAAGTAAAAATGGTTTTCTTGCACTTTTCACTGCAGAAACGCATTCTCCTGACATATACATCTCATTATTCGTAACTGGGGTTCGGGGCAAAGCCCCTACGCCAAAAGCGTTTTCTTGCATTGATCACAGCAGAAACGCATTCTCCTGACATCTACATCTCATTATTGATCAGTGGAGTTCCTTGCGAAGCCGGACGACTTAAGCGTTTTCTTGCATTTTTCACAGCAGAAACAGCCTTCTCCTGACATCTGCAGCTTATTATTCATCCAATGTTTGTCACTTTGTTTTGTTACAGAAATATAATTCAAAGTTCTAAACAAAAAATTTCGGAAGTGGTAGGGAAAATTAAGTGTACCTATTACAGTCCACTCTAATTTTTTTTTTTTTTTTTTTTTGCATTTTTAGGATTCA
This sequence comes from Biomphalaria straminea, assembly GCA_021533235.1. Classification (NCBI taxonomy): domain Eukaryota; kingdom Metazoa; phylum Mollusca; class Gastropoda; family Planorbidae; genus Biomphalaria; species Biomphalaria straminea. Next base: position 5,598,019 of record JADKLZ010071522.1, on the reverse strand, counting down.
AGCATAAATTTTGAGTTATAGTCCCACATTTATTTAACTAGAAAAATATCAGATTGAGTAAAGGTTGGAAAAATGGCTAGTAAATGAATATTTCGGTTCAAAGCACCAACGCTATCGGGACAGTTACTGAAGAAGAATGCAGCCGTAACAGTGCAGCTTTGGCCAAGTAGTTTGTCCTTGTCTACACTGTACAATGACTCTAGACACATGCAGAACGTCTATGTGAACAACAGGTACTAAACCAATGAAGTCGAATACAATTGCAATCAACAAACCGGACATTCAAAGACATCTGCTCAATGCCCGAGATATCTGCAGTTTCATCTCTAAATACCCAGAAAATGCAAATAATGCATGATGCTACAGCTCGTATTTTTTGGTCTATTGCAACTGCTAGTGCTCAGTTGAACAAAATCAACGTTTTGACTTCGACGAATACATATGAAGAACTTTCTTGTATCTCTTCTATTGTAAACTGGTGGACATGTTTAACCTGCTATTTTATCGGGCGCTGACACCGACCGGAACTCCGCAAGACTCTTTTGTTCAAAGAAAATAAAACATTATTCACATCGAAAGATAATTCGCAAATTAATTAATTAGACCTGAACTAAATATTTTTCCCTTTGCAACTTCTTGTGTGACTAAAGAGGCTAATCCTTTGTACTTTCAAACTTCTTTCTACTACTATTATGAAGGACATCTGCAACCCAGCACGTTCATTGAAGGTTCGCCCTTTATTTTGATCACCACTTTTCCCCACCTGTTTAGTGCCGATTTTGAAGACCTTTGTGTCGCGTTTGCATACATCAGTATACTTTAGCTGTGGATGCCCAGCGGATCTCTTGCATTCTGTTAAATCAACATTCAGAATGTCTTGTGAAAGTTGATCTTGTGGCATTCATAATAACGATAGCTATGTGCAAATGAAAACAAATCTTATCGACTAACATGCTTTAGACATCCTTTATAGTGCGAAGAATTCCAAGCCTATAGTAAAACTTACATGGTCGGACATGAACTAGAAATTGGCCTATTCTATTAACAATAAAAGCGTATCTTTACAACTATACTTCAGTGGAAGTACTTGTTAAGTTACTACACTTTACAATAGTCCAATGATAGGCCTTTAGATTTACACTTAGAAGATGATGCGCACAATTTTCCTAAACATAAATTTATTTAACTCTTGAATCAATAATGCATGGGGGTAGGGGGATACATGGAGGTGCACTTGCACCCCCATGAATTCTGACTAAATCTACATGTAAGTAATAAAAAAACATATCTGGATGATGTCTTTCATTATATTTTTTTTTAAATTGGCTACAATATGGCTACTCACAATTTAGTGGCACGCACGTACATGGTAGGCCATCCATTCCATACGACTGGGCTAATCTACTACTACATTAACCAATAGAAGCACTACATGTTCAGCTGCTAGTTAGAAGTTAATTGATTTGGTGGTGAGAAAAAAATACTAAAATTTGGCTATTCAGAATCCAGGGGGGTGCAAGTGCACCCCCTTGCAACCCCCCTGAAGGCGCCCATGTTCCGGTATCGTTAAAATTTTAGGCACAGAAAGATGATATATTGAGAGGTTTACCGGATGTGCGTCAGAAATCAGCCACTTCTTTTTTTTTTTTTTTTTGCGATACCATGCTATGGGATCAATGCATTTACCAAAAACAGAGAAGCCCTCGTAACTTTGTTCACTGATCACTTTCTATGTCGATATGACCCAAAAATGTTTCCCTATAAAGTTACTATTTGCTCGGCAATTCACTGAGTAGCCCAAAGGTATCGAACTCATTCTTCATCGAGTCATAGAAAGAAAATACATCACAGCAATTTAAAAAAAAATATTTGGACTGCCTAGTTTATAAACTTTGTCTGTTTTCTGTACTCCTTTAGCCTAGAATCTCTACATTAATATAACTCAAATAAGAATAATTAAATAACTCAAGATTGTTGAGTCTCCCGCGCGGTGTTGAGTATTTGAAATATAACTTAGTCTGACAGGAGGTAACACTGAACTCAAACTACTTCAGTAACACGGGCGTAAGTCCAGTGGCAAACCCAATTCAAATATTCAAATTTGTCGACACCAGATACAGGCCTTAAAGACTTGGTATTTCTTTCCTTCTTGTGCGCCTTTTTTCTTTGGGACAGTACCTTTGGAGGTCAAATATAATTTCCTTCGTGAGAGATCTGCAACTATAGTGTATTGTTTTTAGCGATGGTAAAATGTAGATATAGTGACGTAGGCATACAGACGAATGACGTTGCAGATATTAAGTACATAATAGAAAGGAAGAATGGGTCTAGGGCTTGTAGCAAGAGGTATGGTGAATACACTGCTGATTATTATTGACGAATTAACTTGCCGTGACGAGCATCTCCATCTTTAATAAACATCAGATGAAGTCTTCCCAAGTTTTATTAGGTATATAAATCAAGTTAACGGTCGTGCATCCTTAAATAATGTCGGAATTGAATTGCTCCTTTCCAGTTTGTATTCAAATAGTAATCAGTATATTTTAAAAATATAACAATGTAAATCCTTTACTTTTTAGGTCGAAAGAGATCTGAATACAGAAAAAGTAAGTACTTTAAATACATTCTCATTTTTCTTGTGCAAAACAAGAAAAAAAAATATGTGACTTGTTAAAACATTGCTTCTTTCATAAGATAATATCTTTTTGGGACAAAGTAAAAGTATGTTAAAGTTTCTTTATATCATACTAGCAGTGCACAGCTTGAATTCATTGCATCCCTACTACATTGATTTATGTACAGTATTTAATGTACGCATATATATATAATAATAAAAATAATAATAAGTTTATATATAATAATATATATTTATTATCTTGGTAGGCTGACAGAGGTTTCTTGGACATAAAATGGGTAGTTTCATTATATCATATTAGCAGTACACTCCGTGATTTAATTGCATCTATCTATCTCTATCTATCTACCTATCTATATCTATATTTCTATTTATCTCTATCTATCTACCTATATCTATCTATCTATCTATTTATGTATATATCTATTATCTATTTATCTCTCATTCTCTCTCTCTCTCATTATATATTATCTTTGTCGGCTGAAAGAGGTTTCTGGGACATAATAAAGGCACGGGTAAGTTTAATTATATTTTAGTAACTGGACACACCATGAATTAATTGTTTCCTAACTACATTGATTCATGAAGGGTTTCTTATCCCTTATAGACTGCAAGATATATTTGGAGGTTATTACCAGAAGAAGTAAGTTTTGTTTATTTATACTTTCAATCCTATTGCAAACAGTAGTCTGACAATGTTAACTATTAAAAGATACAATATGAAACATTACTCTTTATTCTAAATACTTCCTTTTTTTTTACTTCTAAGATATAATGGACAAGACGATATTTAAGGCTGGATTTTTTTTCAACTAAATAAATGAACAAACGATGTTAACCAAAATCAGTGGCGTAGCTAGGGTGGGGGAGGAGGGAGGAGAATTTGAAAATTCTCCCGGGCCCCCGCCAGAGGGGGGGGGGCCTAAATGAGTGTTGTTTTTTTTTACATTAGAAACTAATAATTACGCAAAAAGTAGGGATCCCAAAAAGGTGAAGCCCCCCCCCCCGGCCCCCAAACAATGAAAAAATTCCTAGCTACGCCCCTGATCAAAATGTTTGATATGTTGCTTGACCTATGACGAATGACACTTTAGAAAAAATAGCTTTTGCAAACTAAGGCGTTCTTTGAATAGAGTGTTATTTAAATCTGCACTATTGCTTATAAATATTTTTATTTCAGCGTAAAAGAGATCTAGAAAACGAGGTCAGTACTAAAGTCTAACTAAAGTGACTTATTTAAGATCTTTAATGCATACCTTTTCAATTGTAAATTGTTTAGTAACTAACCTGCATCCCTTAATTTATTTTATTTATACAATGAGTGAAGTTGACCTTTCAAATCACAAATATATAAGTTGTTCTATCCGAATGAGTTAACTATAAAGTATAACAATCAGTATTCAGTATTAATTTTTTAAATAAATTCGATATTAATGTCTACTCCATTTAAGAGCTGAGTCACCAATGTAGGACCCTATCTTCAAACATTACTTTTAGTGATGCAACTAAGTCAAACCTAGTATCATGTGATTGTTGAATTAGCAACAAATAACCTACCAAAACATATAATTTTCGTAGTAACGAAATCAAGCTGATTGATTTAATAAAGACACAAGATCACAAATGCACAAGTTAATTTCAAAAACAAATATGCAGAAATAACGCAGTATTCAACTGAAAACTTTTAGAATCCAAAAACAGACTCCAGGTCAAAGCATAGTCAGAACTAAGAAGTTAATTAATTTCCAGCAACAACTGTAAAATTTTCGTTTCAATTACCTCCCCCAAATTTGGCGCAGCCGAATAGACTTGTTAGTTGTTTTGGCGCAGCCGTATTAACGCAGGACTCTTTTGACCCAAAATGTTTTAAAGGAATTATATATGTTTTGTATGAGTGTTTGAGCACAGTCGTGGTTCATGTAAAGAACAATATTTAACTTTGTTCATTAGATATTATAGTGTAACGAGAAATCTTGTTTATTATGAAAAGTCTGCTATATAAAATAACGTCAGAATTTTCCCAAAAGATTGATCATGTGATGCACATAATTGTACATTGTTAGCTTATAAGGAATAAGGAAAATTCGGATACGCTTTGTAACATCAGTAATTCTTTTTTGTACCTCTGATAATTGGATCACAATATGTTTCCTAGTGTATGTATGCGTAGATGTAATGAATGGGTTTACTACTTAAGCTTATACTCGTAAATATGTTATTTAAACACAGGGCTTCATAGTTCTCAATGGATGGATTGCATTCCCATATGAAGTCAAGGAATGTACATTTGTATTTTTAAACTAAAATCAACTTGGTTTGAAAATTTGGTTTATTTTGGTTTTAAGATTCCGTTTAGGATCTTTAAACAATACAATTCAATAAAATATAAAAAGAATTAGACCAAGCGCTACAAAGAAACATAAGAAACAAAATTAGGGGGGGGGGTCATTTCATTACTTGAAGTCAATAATTCACAAAGATAGATTGAATATTTTGACATACTTGCTATTTCTGTTGAGCGTGATCTATGTAGGAAACAAAATCTCGATGATATATTATACTGTATGACTTCGCTACACTTAAGGCTCGTAAAAGGTAATTTGATCGTGATATTGTAAAGAATGAATAAAAATACGAATGTATTTTCAAATACAAAATCTTATTATTTTTGTATTATCATTATTCCTACCCAGAACCTCGCAATTGTTAGGGTTGGCCCTGGTGTCCTGCGTCTGTAGTGAAAGTTCGTTATGACTGTCACGTGTCTGTGAGTTCTTGTCTTAAGAGCCAAGTTGGTGTCAGTGCTCTAAGATATAGTATAGTTTTATATTCTCTTATAGGCTAACATTCACTCTTTTATATTAATATTTACAATATTTACCATCATCCATCCCATGGAATGCCCTGGCCTGCTTTAACACACATATCTTCAATCTGATCTATGTCATTCTCCACGACTCAATGACATGACTTTTAGCTGCATCTACTTCATCTAGGGGGACGCTGTGGTCGAATGATTAAGCCCTTGGCTTCCGAACCTGAGGTCCTGGGTTCGAATCCCGGTGAAGACTGGGATTTCGAATTTCGGGATTTTTAGGGCTCCGCTGAGTCCACCCAGCTCTAATGGGTACCTGACTTTAGTTGGGGAAAGTAAAGGCGGTTGGTCGTTGTGCTGGCCACATAACACCCTGCTTGTTAACCGTTGGCCAAAGAAACAGATGACCTTAACATCATCTGCCCCATAGATCACAAGGTCTGAAGGGGACACTTTACTTTACTTTTTTTTACTTCATCTAGCCATAATACTCGTGGTCTGTCTTTAATGCGCCTGCCTTTTTTGTTTTTTTTTTGCTGGTGGACCATCGTTGCTGCTTTGTTCTAAGGCATTCTTTCGAAATGACCTGCCCAACGTCATCTGCTTCCTTTTATTTCCTGTATTATGGAGAACTGTATAATCTTATCTTATCTTATATATAACTGACGTTACTTAAAAAAAAAAGTTCATTAAGCCCTATGCGTTTTGCGCATGTAACCTTTGACTTATGTTCTGCCAACTCACTGGTTTTCCTGGCTGACTCAGGCAACCCATTCCATGATCAAAAAGCGCTAGGAAAGAAAGAGCATTAGTACAAAGTCGAACAAATTATAGTTAACTTTTGTGGTAGTGTTGCATTTAAGTGAGTCTCACACCTTTGACTGTTGGGTACTGTGAAAGTGTTACAACGCATATATTACGTTTCAACATGTGGCAATGTACGCCTCGAGGGATGATCTTATTCTTTGCATTTTCTTGTGCGGCTAAAGAGTCCAACTGTCACCAGGTGCCGTTTCATTTCACCCTTCACTCTACTACTGATGTATGCAATCCGGGACCCTTCCTTTAATCAATAACGTTTACATATCGATGTATAATTGTATTTTGTTATCTTCTACAGGCCAAACGATCACCCTATGACATAATGGGCAGTAAGTATTGTTGTATTACCTAGATATACGTGGGTTGTTAAGTAAGCATGTACTTGGCTTGGCTAACTATGAAGTGAGTCCCGACTCGAGTAGAGTTGTGTTTACTGGGTGCCTAGAGGCACCTTCTCCCAGATACTCCCTCCCACTGGTCCACAAATGAGATCCGACCATGTCGCTCTGAGTGTTCATAAACAATTTAAATATTTTCGTACTACAAACATAGTATCTACGATTATAACATATTAAAAAGAAGCTATTGTTAAATACAGTAATGCCCAACCTTATTTGGTCAGCGGGCCATTCCTATTCTCCAACACTCGTTTCGCGGGTCATATATCAACGAAATGTTACACAAATGAATTGACATCGACCTGATACTATATGATTAGAAACCCGTGGATTAAGTACTTGCACTGATTGATTTGTTATTTTAAGTTGATTTATTACTAGTTATTAACTACTTTGTTGAATTAAACAAGGGAAATTAATTCTTCAGTATTCACTGATATGGTTAAATACGTCAGCTTTGTCCTCTACTCGCCATATCTTCGACATCCAGTCTCGTGTCAGGTTGAAACGTTGCACAATTATTCATTGACATAGACAAGACATGAATCAATAAAAAAAAGTAACAATTAATTATTACATGGTTCCGCAAGGTTGTTAACGCCGAAAGTGGTAATGAGCTTAAGCCCATCATTACCTATAAAATGCTTCCAACGGCATGCGTCTCAAATAGCCTCTGACAACCAGTCCAACTCCTGGCCTCCACGTATGGTTCAGATATTGAGCCTGGCGGAACCGTTATCACAGACAGGAGAAGGGGCAAAGGCGAGTAACTGGCGCCTAAACCAGTAAGCTTCGGGCAGAAGGGGCTCGTTAGCCTTGGTTGGCTACCCATCTAGGAGAAGGTAAACTCTGAATCCAAACCTCCGCTGCCTTGCGGCTATACCCAAACGCGGGAAAGGCTTCGGGAGACAACCCTGAGGAAAAATCATGAGCTGGTGACCCTTAGGCAGATTGTGGCACACTGTGCTACAGCCTGGCAGAGCCTGCGGCGCTACTGATCCCAAACTTTATCGGATATTCCGTTCCTTTGGCCACATCAGCTGCGCGGAGAGGGGGGAACTGCTGTGTGGGCGACATCATAAACAATGCCCAGGCTTTCATCTTTCATCCAATGAATTATTACATATGCCCAACCAGCAACCGCAACTATTTATCAAGGATTGGCCTCTTTATTCACACATGAATTTGTAAAGGGACAACATTGTGTCATAAGAAAGATTGAGTTTTATCCATGTTATTTTTTCAGGCCTTTAGTCTCTACAATACGCTTTTTTTTTACATCAACGGTGTCAGTCACATCTTCATGACACAATAGCCTGCATAAAGGTGTTAATTAAGGGAGGTAACTCAACGAAAGAAGAAGGCTAGATGACATTTGCTTACTACAAAAGCTTAATTTCAACTAACTCTGTCTGGTATACATTTCAAAAACTCTAATTTCTCCTACCTTCAGTTGAATGATCAAATTAAACATTTGCAAAATCATTTATCGTCGAAGACCAAATATAAATCTATAATAATAAAGTATCAAAATTGTCAAATAAAAGAAACTAGGTAGTTTAGCTTGATATTATCGACATTAATATTAAGACAACAAGATATATAAAAGTATAGTGACTGAGTGGCATGGCGCTTGAGTCCGGGGTTCGAATCCTGGTGAAGACTGACATTTTTTGTTAATTGTGGATCTTAAGGGCGCCTCTGAATCCACCCAGCTCTAATCGGCACCTGACTCTGCTATCTTTCCCTCTCTCTCTCTCTCTTTCTCTAAAACGCTCTCTTTTTTTATATTTCTGTTTTTTTTCCCTCCCCTATTATTTATTTGTTTCGGAACCGCATTCTCCATTTTTATGTCTTTCATAAAATCTTTTATTAGCTTCGTAACATTTAAAATCATAAAAGTGTCTGCTAGCTCAGTTTTTATTGTAATACAAATCTTTAGATCTATATAAAAAAAAATTGCACTTGCTCTTGTGTCAACAATGATTTTAATTTGTCGCTGTGGTATTAATATCTGTAGGTTTAAGAATTTACAAAAAAAATAGAGATTCGAATTATCCAAAACCAGATTTTGTTTCCATACATAAAATTGAAAAAAAAAAGACTAGAACATGTTTTTGTATTAATGTACCAGACAAATATCTTCCTCTTTTTTCTCTCTTCCATGTTTCATTTCGCTTCAAATCAAAGTTTTCAGTCTCAATCGATACATCAGAACTGGCAGAGTCCAGGCTAGCCTAAAATAAAATGTAATGGAAATATATAGTCTCCCTTTTCCTTAACTTTACTATCAAATAAATAATTCCGTTTGTTATAATGGTGTGTCTAGTGCATGGCACGGTCTTAGGCCGCTGCAACCTATTCGGCCACAGTGGGACCCGCACTTTCGTAGGCCCGAGCTATTCTAATTGCAAATTTTTAAATTAAACCGTTATATATAATAACAGGGTTTACATGGCCTCCTCTCTCTTAAAAATTTCCTGAAAAATGGACGAAATTCTAATTTTGAGGTGCCTATCCCACATAAGATAAAAAAAAGGCATTTTCAGCTTTCCTTAAATAATTAATTGCAAAGACTTTTTTTTTTCTAATACAAAATCTAAATTTTAACTTATCCTCGCTCTGACTAGGTCCGGCGCAATTTGTTTCACTTAGGGTCCCGCAATAGTTAGGGCCGGCCCTGGTCTAGTGTTTGGTGTAGCCTTAAGCAGTTATGAGACTGATGAGAGGATAAAAAGGGTCATCATCATCATCATCAAACTCCTTTTAAAGAGAGCCATGAGAGGTTGAAATCGTCCTTGCTAAAGGTCCTGTAATAAAAGGTAAAGTTTCCCTTTTAGACCTTGTGGTCTATAGGGCAGAGAGTCATCTGATTCTGTGGCCTACGGTGAACTAGGGCCATGAGAGGTTGAAATCGTCCTTGCTAAAGGTCCTGTAATGAAAGGTAAAGTTTCCCTTTCAGACCTTGTGGTCTATAGGGCAGAGGGTCATCTGATTCTGTGGCCTACGGTAAACTAGGGTGTCATGTGGCCAGCACAAAGACTAACCGCCTTTAATTTCCTCCAACTAATGTCAGGTTACCTGTTACCTATCCCTTAGTCTGGTGGACCGTTGGGGCACCAAGCAAGACTTGTGGACCGTCTTTCTCCATTCCTCTCTACCCTTTGCCCTGTTTAAAACCTCTTTCAATGGTAGGCCTGTCCATTCTTTGATGTTGTCTTCTCACCGCTTTCTCTGTCTGCCTTTTTTTTTCTTTTTCCTGGTATTGTTCCCTGGAGGAAGGTCTTTGCGAGTCCCAAAGATCTTGTTACATGGCCATACATTTTGAGCTTTCATTTCTTCACAGTATTTAGCAGGTCATCATGGGGTCCGATCGCTGCAGTAACCCTGTCTCTAATCTCTTGATTTGTGATGCGGTCTTTAAATGTGATGCCTAGGATCCTTCTGTATCATCTCATTTCCATTGCTAGGATCCTCCTCTCTAGCTCTGCAGTCAGCGTCCAAGACTCACAAGCATATAGAAATGTGGCCATGACCAGGGAGCGCATCAGTCTGATTTTGGTACCGAGGGCTAAGCCTTTGTCTTTCCATATCAACTTAAGTTTAGACAGTGCCGCTGTGGATTGTGCTATTCAGGTACCCAGAAAAAATCCCAGTTTTCACCAGGAATCGAACCCGGGACCCCTGGTTTAGAAGTCAAGCGCTTTACCGTTCAGCCACCGCGCCTCACGCTTAATGTCCCAACAGAAAGGCAAACGACAGAGAATGTTAAAACTATAGTGTGTTTTAGTGAAAGCATAACGATGTTATTGACGTGAGATATATTATATTAAATCATCTGACATCTTGAAATTCTGGTGGAGGGGGGGTATACTTATACACTAAGACTAAAATACTTTTTTATTAATGATAAATTCCTCGGATCAGACGCTGATTGCTTTACTAGTCTAGTGCCACGCCGCCTTCTATTCTTAGTAAAATGGGAAGAGAAGAGGACAATGACAAAGCGGTAGACTTGAATATCTTCAATTTGTACGAGAAGAAGGTCTATCTGCAACTGACCTAAATCTACCCGTACTACTTATGCGGCCGTCTTTTTAAATCGAGGATTGGACTTTACAGTCATTTTCTAGTCCACAAGAAATAAGAAATGTGATCACGAAGGAGGAGCTATATATCTATAGATTTTTTTTCGAAGCAGGACGTTTTGGTGCCGCCGTTTTGGTGCCGCCGTTTTGGTGCCGCCGTTTTGGTGCCGCCGTTTTAACGATATGGACGTTTTGGCGCTAAGTACATTATGTACGTTTATTGTATTATTTCTTAAAATAAGAATTATTCATATCTATGTTTTGCATGAGTGTTTGTGTTAAGACACAATAACTAGTCAAAATTATTAAGTTATCAAGACGTTTTCGTTGGAGCGGGGGGGGGGGGGTAGAATATATATTTTGTTTGTATCGGTATAAAATAGTAGAAAAGCTGTTTGTTATACATTTTTAAACACATGTTTAAGCGAAAATAATTAGTGGCTTTCGTACATTATATATGTTATTTGAGCAATTATTATTATATCTGTTCCTAAAACCTTTTTTTATGTGAGCTATAACCAGGGGCGGACTGGCTATATGGACAAACGGGCAAATGCCCGGTGGGCCGCCACCAAATGGGCCGGTCGGGTCACCAACAATCTTTTTTTTTTCAAAAAGACAACTTTTAAAAATAAAATGACAGCAGCATAATACAGATACACCTTTAAAAAAAATCCAACAAGAATTAAAAAAAAACAACTTAACATCATACACTGTATTTAAAATCAGCTGCAAGACCTTACAATATACCAGCGGCATAAGCTTCAAGACTGCTTTGATGTCTTCGAGGCTGCGTTTGGACTGATCATTTTGGTGGTCGGCATGTACGTTTGATATTTGATACCCATATTTTTTAGCTCCTTCCCTCACCCTTCATCGACAAAGTTACCAAAACAAGAGGGAAGAGAAAGGTTCAGTTTAAAAAAAAACCATTGATGTAACTCAGAAAACAAAATAGGGGCAACAATTACCTCTTAAACAACAGTGAATAAGAAATAACTTTAGTACACAGAAGCCTAATAGGGCCTACTGCAAACTAAAAAAAAAACAAAAAAAAAACGTATTCACAACTCAATCTGTGTATAGAGGCGACTTTCTTCATTTGTAAAGAAAGAGTAAGCTTTCTTTTTGTTTATTTTTTTTAATAACATATCTAAAATACTACACTTAAAGCTTACAAAGAAAAAAAATATTATTGTGTAATTGTAAAATAAGAGGCATACCAAATCTGGATTTAAATCATTAACCTTTTTTTTTTTGCTATTTTTGATAAAGTTACAAAGACAAAGAGTCTGGGGTAAATAATGACAGAAATTCTTATAATAAAGATCTGGTGTCATACAATAGACTAAATACAATAGGAGAAATACGATGGTGGTCCAAAGATGCGGCTTTGAAATCTTCGGGTCACTCTCAAGGAAAGAGTCATCTATTTACATTAGTATTGTTCTAGTGCTTGACAAAATTGAAAAGAATAGCAGCTCTAAAGCAGACACGAGAACAAAAGACATAACATTCAAAGATGCTTTATTGAGATATGAAACCATCTTGACAACATTTGTTTTCCTGCACGTCTTTGACCACACCTCTTTCAATTTACCTTCAAACAAATGGAATGGATATTATGAAAGCGTATAACATGGTGTGTGTTACAAAAACCAAGATGAAGACTCTAAGAAATAATTTTGAAGGGGTGAAGAAACCAGCAGATGACTTTGTACGAAAATTGAAGATGAAGAGTCGGACTTCGAAATACAAGAGCGTTTACCTGAGAAAAAGACAAGAATGAAAACGCGAATGTCATGAGAGCAGGAAAATGGTGATAGAATTCTCGACGCTCCAAAAAGTTATGAAGTTCAAGTTTTTAACGTTATCATAGACACAGTTATTTCCAGTCTATAAAGACGTTTTGACTTGTCAAACATCTTTAATGCAGACCTCGCACGCCTTGATTTGAGACATTTCAACGACATAAAGCTAAAAGGACTTGAGCCACCAGATTTCAAAGAACCTAGCAAGAAGTTGCTCTTGATTCCACGGCTACTGCAAAAAATTTACGTAGCGAATTGATAAATTTAGCTGAGCAGTGGGACAAGCAAAAACATCACTTTCGGATGAAAATAATATAAGTGTGGGAAACAACAAAGATGAACAGAACGATGACTGTTGTGGTGAAAGTGATATGGAAGTTAAAAATAAAGTGTGTTTGTCTTGTATTAAAAGTCCAAATTGCTGTTACCGAATTTTAACAAGGTACAATTTACTGACTGAAGCATATCTTGTAATTGGATTGGCTTATAAATGTATGCTTTCGCTGTCATGTAGCCAAGTAGCTTGTGAAAGAAGTTTCTGCACATTGCAATGTGTAAATAATAGACTGAGTAGCGCCATAACACAAGAACACTTGAAAGATGTTATGCTTATGGCTGTAAATAAGATGTATTACAAGAAATTGATTTGGACACTATTATAAGCGATGTGGTAGGGAGTAGTGCGCTGATGAGGGATCTTCTTATTTCCGGAATATACAAATCACATTTAATGTATACAGAAGCAAGCGCTTTTCACGTTCAGTAAAGTAGGCCTAAGTGCCTATCTAAACTATAGGCATTCTCTAGTCTTTCGGTATAAAAAAAATAATTCCAAAAACATTTAATGATAAATATTTATTTCAAACTCATTATTGTACTGTAAATAATGTTCAGACCGCATTCATGTATAAATATAATACATTACGTAATCAAGCATTCGTCGTTTTCGATGCATTATTTAACTTTAAATTTGTTGTTATTATTTAAATACTTTGAATATAATTAGGCTTTGACATATAATATGGCTCGCTATTTGTGGGCCGGGTTAGATGGTAATGCCCGGGCCGATTTTGATACCCAGTCCGCCCCTGGCTATAACAAGTCCATTAATCAATGTGACTTATCATTTACTAAATGTAAATGTGTGTTTGTGTTTCACATCATTTTCTTTAATAAGCATTTTGGCTTGTGTATGTGTGTTTATTAAGAGGCACACATGGAGGCACACTTTTATTTTCAAAATAAAATGTTTTTTTAAGATATTACTTTAAAATTAAAAACAAAAACAAAATGAAACAATGATAGACAAAAAAATGAAGCAATTATTTGTTTACATTACCATTGGTTTATTTAATGACTTAACGCGTGAGAGAGGGAATGAGCGGAGGAAAGAGTATACACAGGGAGTGAAATGTGAGCGGGAGGAGAAGGGGGGATAGGTGTCACAGGTAATGACCAGTCCCAAGTAGATAATCGCCAGACGTATGACGCCAACGACCAGTGCTCTGTTCTAGTCTTATCTTCATTTGTTTAACTAAACCTGCGTCAATGCGAGATGTGTCACCCAAATCACCCCAATCAAATTTCTTAAAATATATCTTTTCAAAGTATCTTAGCGTCGTGAATTTGTATGTATCGCTGCCCCTAGTATTTTTTCCCATTTGTTGATTCACGTTAGAGTTTGCACTGATCACATTCCGTGTCTTGATTTTTACTATGTGTGGAGTTATTCTGCGTAATAAAGCTTTAGATGTAAATATGCTTTTTTTTTTGTTATATCAAAGTGTGACACTTAGCTAGTACTTATTCAGTATTAATATCAAATAAACAAATATGTATTTTAGAACTCACATACAAAAATAGAAAAGACGATAGCATGTCAATACCAGTTAGGAATCTGACTTATTATAGGCCAATATTCATGAAAGAAGCAAAGCCTTTATATTGCAAAAAAAACAAATCGCTGGACGGTGTTAAAATTCATACTATACATACAGTATTATGGTACAGTGAAATAAACATTGTTATAAAAGCTACGTGCTATATAAATTATTGTGAAATTATATCTCGTGCCAAAACGTCCCTATCGCCAAAACGGCTGGCGCCAAAACGTCTCGGGCCAAAACGGCGGCGCCAAAACGTCACGTACCGTTTTTTTTTTACCTGACTAAAGTTTTTTTATAATTCTAAAATACTTATCATTATGTAATTATGTTTTTTTTTCATCATTTAGTCTCTATGTCTCCATTTTTACCTCCAACCACCGGAAGAAATGTCAGAACATCATAAGTCAAAGCCAGATATAGCATCAGAACCAGAACCTCCATCTATGGGATGCTATGATAATCGATAAAAACGTTAACAATAAACGAAATATGGATCAAATTGTCAGCATTGGCAGAACTCTATGGCTCTATGTCTACTAGCCCAGCTGTCAGTCTCTACTAATATGCCACGTTAACTAAAGCTAAACTAAACAAAAGCACCAACGAAACTTTACTTTAGTTAAGCAAAACAAAATGAAACTTTATTTACATAATAATAAATCAAAAATAAAATAATATTATATATACCTGTTACCTATCCCTTAGTCTGGTGGACCGTTGGGGCACCAAGCAAGACTTGTGGACCATCTTTCTCCATTCCTCTCTATCCTTTGCCCTGATTAAAACCTCGTTCAATGGTAGGCCTGTCCATTTTTGAATGTTGTCTTCCAACCGCTTTCTCTGTCTGCCTCTTCTTCTTTTTCCTGGTACTGTTCCCTGGAGGAAGGTCTTTGCGAGTCCCGAAGATCTTGTTACATGGCCATACATTTTGAGCTTTCGTTTCTTCACAGTATTTAGCAGGTCACCATGGGGTCCGATCGCTGCCGTAACCCTGTCTCTAATCTCTTGATTTGTGATGCGGTCTTTAAATGTGATGCCTAGTATCCTTCTGTAGTGTTATATTATAGATACACTAAACTAAAACCCAAACAACTAATCAAACAAAGCCTAACCGAACAATAATTATCTATCACCAACTTACTACTCTAACCGCCCTAATCTAACAATTCTAGTATAGCACAAACAAATCAAACTAACTATCTAAACCACAACTTACAACTACTAAACTTAAACTAGACCTAGACCTACACTAACACCCTACAATAAACTAGTCTAGATCTACTACAGTTACAGTAACAAACAAATAACACTAAATTATTAAAACTAATTAAAACACCAACCTCACTACGAATTAAGAACTAATCTAAGGCAGCAATAACAACACTATATTAGACAGGCCTGGATTAACCATTAGGCAAACAAGGCACGTGCCTAGGGCACCAAGCGTTTGGGGGGCACCACAAGTCCGCAAGAAAAATGTGTATATTGTCCAGGTAGCCGCGCGAAATCGACCTGACATCAGCAAACGCAAATGTAATATTGAATCTCACATTATTTAACCTTGATCCCACAACCTGGGAGTAAAATATCCCCATCCAATTTTTCGCTATTTTTCTTCGAGGCATTTTTTGCTATTTTTTTTACTTTTATACGAGATGTTTGTGCTACGTAGCGCACTAATGCCTAGCGACAAATTCACTTCCGTTTTGGTCTGCTAGTGGAAACAATTGTAAATAGTGCTAATTTGTCGACGTGACATTAATTGGCTGTACATTTCATAAATTTCATTACATTTGCATAGCGGCTTATAATTACTTTTGCATTTTCGGACATTTTTTTTGCCATGGACTAATTACTGATGTAGATATTATACATAATTAGTAATTTAGCTTGCGCAGCAAAACTTAAGCCTATTTGACGAAGGTTACTGGTTACACTTCAGCTTCAACCAACAGATGAAAGATTCTGAAAGGATGCCTTTTGAATGAAACGCCTGTAAAGCCCCTTTCCGATACCAGATGGGAGGCACATGCTGTTGCAACTGAAGCTATTGTAAAGTCTCATCCTCAGATTATAGAAGCGTTAGAATGTTTACAAGAAGGCCAGTCACAGAAGGGGGACACCAGAAGAGAAGCAGAAAATATTGCAAAGAAGATGCAAGAATTAGAATTTGCTTTCATGCTTGTCTTTTGGGAAGAAGTGTTACAACATTTTTATAGGGTCAGTCAAGCTCTACAAAATGAGCATGTGAATTTGAAAACATGTGCTGATTTGTATTCCTCACTAGCAGATCACTTGCATGAATCTAGGAATAAATTTTAAAGATTTTAAGAAGCTGCGAAAGAACTAACACCAGGTGTGGAATATAAGGCAACTTTGACACGTAATCGTAAACGAAAGACAGTGGTCGTTGATGGTAATGTCCCTGAGGTCTCACTGAATGCCAGAGACAAATTTCGTATATCTATTTTCTACGCGATTGTTGACAAACTTGAGACAGAGATGAGTAGACGAGAGCAGGTATATAATGATATAGTAGTTCGATTTTCTTGTTTAGTCGATGTACCACAAACATTGCAGTGTTGTGAAGCACTAATTAGGCCTAATGCTTATCCTGAAGATCTGAACAATAATTTATATACTGAACTAAAACAGTTCCACTCATATATTCGCCACAAGTTTCGTGAATCAAAATCTGAGAACAACACGTTCAAACATGCAGAACTGTACAAAGTAATAGTTAGAGACAACATCGAGTGTGCTTTTCCAAATGTAGAAATCGCCTTGCGCAAATTTTTAACATTAATGGTCACGAACTGTTCAAGTGAGCGCTCTTTTTCTCAGTTGCACGTACTAAAAATCCAAGTAGATCAACAATGAAACAAGAAAGGCTTGATTCCTTGTCTCTGCTGATGATTGAGGCGGACTTGTTGCGCTAAATTAACTTTGATGATGTACTCAAAAACTTTGCCAAACGTAAATCTAGAAAAAAGAACTTTAGAATGTAAATGTGTGCTCTCTCTCTCTGACTTTCTCAGTTATTATCGCCACGTTGAAAAAAATTGTTTGGATGCTGTTGAAATAAAGGATTTTGTGTGATTTATAAAATTTTCTATGTTTAAAATGTATTTCATAGTAAAATGTTATTTTTAATAAAAAGAAAAAACGCTTAAAAAAAAGAAAATTTAAATTTAAAAAGAAGAAAATAAAAATACGAAAAAAAAAGAATAAATTTAAAAAAGAAATACGCCTAAAAATCCTATAATACAGAAATTGTAGAAATAGGCCTACCTTATTGAATATTTTATATGAGTGACGGTAGTACAAACATATGTGTTAATAATCGTTTGTCTTTGTTAGTTTTTTTTTTTTTTTTTTTGCATTATATTGAACATACCAGCTGTCAGTGGAGGATCGGGGGTCCGGGCAGAAGGGGGCACCCATGTGGTTTTGTGCCTAGGGCACCAAATTGGCTTAATCCGGCCCTGATACTAGAGCTAAGCCAGCAGTACTAAATTATAGCAGCAATAATATAGCAAAGTGACAGACTGACAGTTGTAGTTACAGCGGGGTAAAGCCGTAAAGCAGCAATAGTTACAGCGGGTAATAATTGCCTGTAACAAATTACAAAAAAAACTATAAATATACAAGAAAATAGAATAATATTCTATTAGTCTAGATCTGGAAAATCACTGCAGGCCTGGGCGCCGCCATCTTTAAATACCCATGTGTTGTCAACTATTAATTAATAACTAAACTAAAATATACAATATATCTACACATAGATCTATTAAAACAGAAAAAGAAATAGTTATTAACTTACAGGCCGTCCTAGGTACAGAATAAAAGATTTAAAACTTGTAATTATATGCCAGACCACACAGATCTCCACCTGTCACAAAGACGAGATAGATCTACTATACTGACCACTGGTTAACTGTCCAGGATGCAGCATGGGTTTGGGATATATACTTTCCTGCCAATTACCCATCCTACCCTAGGCAGGAACTACAATAAAAAAAAACTCTAACCTATAAAAATAAAGGCATATTATATACAAAAATAGCTCTAGCCTATATAGGTACTAAAATAAAAATACATGTAAAAAATAAAAACAGCTCTGGGGGCTCAAGCTCACAAATGCATCGAAAAATAATCTTACATACACATCCATAACATTAAAGAAGATTACCCATCATAAATGGAAGTTCTCAATTAGACACAGTCGAAATACATACCTATATGTATGAATCTAAGAAGATTCTAGAAATAAAAAATCACCCTTTGGGTCAGGATTTTGCTATTTTACCATCACAAAAGAGATACAAGACACCGATAGCAAGGACAAACAGACACAAAAACTCTTTTGTTCCTCTGGCAATCAGATCATTAAATAGAACCAATCTAATGTAAACTTTTTATATGTTAATTGTGAGTGAGTCTGGTGTGAATGTACATTTTTTTAAAATAATGTTTTGTTTTGTATAATGCACAAATTGTAAGACAAATTTCCTTACGGACAATAAAGATTATTATTATTATTATTATTATATCTGTAAATATTAATATCAGGAGATGTGTAATCAAATCCAGGGCCTAGATCTAAAGATAGATGCAGCATCTGCAAATAAGTAGGAACCGTGAAACAGAAAGTCATTCAATGTGACACCTGCGATGAATGTTACCATGCATTATGTCTTCATATGAATACACCTGTGCAACAAAGACGCATCATGGCACTGTGTACCGTGTGGGTTACCTCAGTTTACATCAGGACTTTTTGATTCCTTTGATGCTGACACTTCTAACCCATACAACATCCTAAACACCATCCCAAACAAAACTCACCAACCACTAGCCAGATCCATTCCTGTTAAATCTACTAGAACTATTACAACACCCTCATTAAACAAACCTAGCAAAGAAGTAATCCCAAAATACCTTAAAACCTTAGTAATAAATTTTCAAAGCATTAGAAACAAAACAGCAGGTAAATTGGAAAACACTAACAATAAAAAAAAACACAAAAACCTTAAGGACATAAATGAGCTTTTCATAGATACCTTACACAACCTAAGTTTAGATCAAATCATTAAAAAGCCAACTATATTAAACAACACATTAGATCTCTTCTTAACCAACAGACCTGGATTAGTACTTAATTATGATATTTCTGGTCTATCAGACCATGAGATCATAAAAATAAACATTCAGATAAAAGTAGTAGCCAATATTAAACCTCAAAGAAAAATTAAAACTCTGGAACAAATGTAACCTAACACAATTACACCAAGCTGCTTTAAAGTTTCAACAAACATTCTTATCAGAAAAAGACATTAACCAACCATAAAAAACAATCTTAAAAACATTATAGAAAATCATATACCAAGTAAGTAGACATACAACGACATAAATAATTGCTGGTTTAATAATACATTAAAGAAGCTTTCGAAACACAAGGAAAACCTATATAGAAAATTTAAAGAAATTAAGGCAGAAAGAGTTCATAAAAAAATATATAAAAATTAAACACCTGACCCAAAAAATAAGCAGACAGCTGCAGAGTGAATACATAAACAATGTAATATCTAAAGATATCAACAAAAACCTATGGTCGTACATTAATTCGAAGAAAATGGAAACAACTGGCATAGCACCATTGAGAGGAGAAGACAACTTGACACATAACGATAATGAAACTAAAGCTAACATCTTAAACAAATACTTTGCATCAGCTTTCTCAGCCCCAGGAGACAAAGACATATTTCTTAATCTGAACCAAGTAGACAATATAGGAGATATAGAATTACAAGAAAAGGGAATCCACAAATTATTAGCCAACCTCAAACCTAATAAAGCATTTGGGCCTGATGGCATTCCAGCTAGACTTCTCAAAGAACTAAGCAGTGAGCTAGCACCAGTGTTCAAAATACTTTTTCAGGCATCTCTTAACCAGGGCAGAGTACCAAGGGACTGGAAAGAAGCTAATGTCACCCCTCTATTTAAAAAAGGAGAAAAATCTAACCAAGGGAACTACAGACCAGTATCACTTACCAGCATCACATGTAAAATCCTAGAACACATAATATGTAGCAACATCATAAACCACTTAGATAAACATAATGTCCTTACTCCATATCGACATGGCTCTAGGAACTATAGATCGTGAGAAACACAGTTAATAGGACTAATTGATGATTTTCAAAAGGCTTAGACAACAGTGAACTTATAGATGCTATCTTACTAGACTTTTCTAAAGCTTTTGACAAAGTTCACCACCATAGTTTGCTAAAAAAATATTTTGGCATTGATGGTCCATTGCATCAGTGGATTAAAGATTTTCTGATAGGAAGAGAACAAACTGTTTTAATAAATGGCTCTAAATCAACACCAATAACAGTAAACTCAGGTGTACCTCAAGGAACAGTCTTAGGTCCACTACTATTTTTAATTTACATAAACGATTTACCAAATTGCATTAGTTCAGGAACAAAAGTCCGATTATTCGCAGACGATTGCATAATATATAGAACAATAAAAACCACACAAGATACAGAAATTTTACAAAGAGAAATAGATGAATTACAAAAATGGGAATCAAATTGGAGCATGTCTTTCCACCCAGAAAAATGTCAGTTATTAAGAGTAACAAAAAAAACTAAAACAAATTAATTCCACTTATTTTATTCATGGTAAACCAGTTAAACAGACTAAAAACGCAAAATATCTAGCTGTTATAATAAATGAATAATTGTTATAGAATTGCCATATTGATGAAACTATAAAAAAATCAAAATCAAACAAAGCATTAGGGTTTATTAAAAGAAATTTCTATAAATCAAATAAGAATATAAAACTAAAATGTTATAAAACCTTGGTTAGGCCTATAATAGAATATGCATCCTCTATTTGGGACCCCTCAACTCAAGAAAACATTAAGAAACTGGAAGAGACACAAAATAGAGCAGTGAGATTCATAACAAATCAATATTCACATTTGACTAGAGTAGCATCTTTAGAAATTTAGAAAGCCTTCAGGACAGAAGACTCAAAAGTAAAGTAGCAATTATACATAAAACACTAAACCATAATCTTCAAATTCAAAAACAAAATTTAATAAAATACTCAGAAAGACACAAAGAAAAAGGCATATTACTCTTACCATATGCTAGGACAAATTTGTACAAAAGCTCCTTCTACCCTAGGGCTATTAGAGCATGGAATGGATTGCCTGAGCTAGCCAAGAAAACCAGTGATTTGGCAGAAGATAAGTCATTGGTTGATATGCATGACTGAATGCTTGACGCGTAGGACGTAATCATCTTCTTTTTGAAGTAACGTACATCAGGACATTTGAGTTTTCTCTATAGATAAACTGGTACAAAATATATATATATATACTAGAACTGTGGTCTGCTCAATTATGGTGTTACCATATTAATTGTCTTGACAAATGTACTTTAATTAATTGCGCAGTTTTAAGTTTGACTTATTATGCATATTTTCATTACCAACTATTAGAATAGAAATGTGATTCCCTTTCCTACATTTTGATCTGCAATTTAGAAGTAGAAAAACAAAAATGTAGGTGAAAGAGGATAGTTCAAAGTTGGTGAATATTTCCATTCATTCTCCAAAAGGAATTAGTTCAAAGAAAAGTTCGGGAGTAGGTTCTTCTGAAGACATACTTTAACGCCGCCTTAAACTTCACCTATCACTTAGTCTCTTTGAGGCACCACACAAGATCTGTTTTCTGTGTTTATCCATTTTTCTTTGTCTTTTGCTTGGATATAATCTTATTCAATGTCAGGCCAGTCCATTCTTATATGGTGTCTTCCTATTGCATCATTTGTCTTCCTCTTCTTATTTTCACCTGGTACTGTTCCCTGAAGGA
The DNA here is from genome assembly GCA_021533235.1 of Biomphalaria straminea. NCBI lineage: Eukaryota > Metazoa > Mollusca > Gastropoda > Planorbidae > Biomphalaria > Biomphalaria straminea. The sequence goes on along the minus strand of JADKLZ010071522.1, from coordinate 5,575,670 downwards.
AGGTCTTGGTAAGCTCTGAAGACCTTGTTATATTGCCATTGAGTTTTTCTTTGCGTTTTTGTTACAACATTCATCAGGTCAGCGTGGGGTTCAATCTCTTTTGGGATAGACAAACTAGACAGCCGCCAAGAGTCTCTTCAAGTGGTGGGACATTGCACAGGATTGAATTTTTTTTCAGCGATAATCATTAACTGCTAAATTTCTAGAAAAGTCGTTAGAGCCGTTTTTGAGATCAGCATCCAGGTCCCACACTCCATGAAGTCCTAACTTGAATAGAGGTATTTATACAAGGGAGAGTTCAGGGAGAAAGTAACACACACAGACTTGTGTGTAGTTCCTTGTGTGCAGTTCCTTGTGTGCAGTTCCTTGT
>JADKLZ010071522.1:5560465-5574900 GCA_021533235.1 Biomphalaria straminea | reverse complement strand
TATATATATATATATATATATATATATATATATATATATATATATATATATATAAATATATAGTCCCCAAATCTTTTTATTGCGGCCCTCGGTTGAAAAAGGTTGCCAACCCCTACTTAGTGTCATCTTCCTGCCAGACTACTATTCAGAGAACCCATGCAGTGCAGCGCCAACAACGAAGACCGATCGTCAGAGAAGGCCACAACGCTGATCTGCAACGTCGTAACCAGTGGGAAATGGAGACAAAGAATTTGATGCCACGTCTGTCAGGGGGAGGTATGGCGTGAATGAATGTTTACTTTGTTATTTTGGTATGATAGTTTTTATATCCCATTGTTGTGAATGTGAATAGTCTTTTGAACGTGTTATGATTGAACTATTAAGTCTTCGTTGAATGTAGGAAAGTGTGTTAAGTTAGTAAGGTTTTGCTTCCCGTCCAGGAAGGTTGGACGTGTGCTTCCTGGACTGGTGTTAATGTAATTATAAGTTGATGGACTAGTGATTGTGAATTAATATTTGAGAGTTGATTTCATTATGTGCTTATTACATATTAAAGTTATATTCGTCTTACCATGCATATCTACAGTTGGAGTTTGAGTGCATCAAGTAATTAATGTTCGTAAAAGTAATATATAAGAAACCCCTGGTGAGCCACAGGAACCATGTCAAGACAAACATTTAAATCTGAACCATGACAACGTTACAGGCCTGTACGACGTGCCAGCGACCTATTGGTCTAATCTGACCACAGTTTATGACGTAGCACGTTAGTGTACAAGCCTACTATGACTGGTCTGGCAACAACACATTTCTCAGTGTTACTCTTGGCCCACACTCTCCAGTAATAAGAAAATACAAAAAGACGCCTCTCTCCTTTTCCGGTTCCAAAACAGCAAACTCCTTTTTTGTCGATTCAGGCGGGTGTAAACTCTGTCTCTCTAAGACGCTACGGCTTCTGTCCGTGTTGAATAGTGCGCAGCACCAATAGAGCCGTACAGGGGCGTGGTAAAAACAGTATTAACATGCCAATACAAATAATATTGAAATAATAGTTTAAAATACACTATCGAAAATTGGATTATGACGTCACACGTCATTCGTATCGTTACTTAGGATCCCACCTTCGAGGTTTGAGACTGTGACTATGGCATATTGCCAACCCTAGGTACCTTTAAGCCTAGTACTGTATTCAGAGTGCGGTGGTTGAGAGTTGAAGCGTTTGGCGTCCGAACACAGATCTCAGGTTTGAACCTCTGTGAATTCTGATATTTTGAATTTTGGAAATATTAGGAGTCCTCTGAGTCCACCCAACACCAATGGGTACCTGACATGGGCCTACGTTAAGGAAATTAATGTTGTTGTGCTGGGTACATAACACCCTCGTTAGAAACAGGTGATGCTCACATCGTCTGCCCACTATGTACCGATAGTAACCCTACAACTTGCAAGTTCTTTTAATACACTAAAGTGACTCAGTGTCTAAATAAAATTAATTGAATTTTAATGCGTTTAAACTTAAGCACAGAAAAAAATATGCATTAAAAAAAATACATCAAATAAAATTATATATGTCAATCGTTAAACTATCAAAACAGCCTGACTGACCAATTACATAATGAACTGAAACCAACATGTAATACTGAATATAAACCACCACATCTCAATCTTAATACCTATCAACTCAAAGATAACTAGTAAGTTCTATCTTTCCTTTGAAAAGTTGTCCGCACATAAGGCATAGGAAAGTTGTAGAGTTGCCCCACTTTGATTCTCCTTCTTTTTCTTGTATCTGTTCTCTTTGCTGATGGCTGATGAATTGTCGTGGGAGGTAAACTTACACAGAACGAAAAGCCATAACCCCGATATTTCGCCTTGTATTTATTAACAAAGCTTATATTAGCTTGCTGCGTTTGTCAGTCTGTCTGTCTGTCTGTCTGGATGGATGGATGGAATCGTGTACACGTATTGTCTACCATTGTCCATTCTCAGATCAAGCAAAAATTTCGCATACTATTTATTCATTATCGATTTCATTATGTTACTTATCCCTTAGTCTGGTGGACCGTTGGGGCACCAAGCAAGACTTCAAGACCGTCCATCTCCATTCCTCTCTATCCTTTGCCCTGATTAGAATTTCTTCTGTGGTAGGCCCGTCCATTCTTTAATGTTGTCTTCCCATCGCTTTTTCTGTCTGCCTCTTCTTCTTTTTTCCTGTTACTGTTCCCTGGAGGAAGGCCTTTGCGAGTCCCAAAATCTTCTTATATGGCCATACATTTTGAGCTTGCGTTTTTTCACAGTAGTTATCAGGTCATCATGGGGTCCGATCGCTGCAGTAACCCTGTCTCTAATCTCTTGGTTTGTGATGCGGTCTTTAAATGTGATGCCTAGGCTCCTTCTGCAGCATCTCATTTTCATTGCTAGGAAGGGAATTATAGGAGTAAAAAAAAAAAACAACTAATTAGTAAATCAATTTGTGCTAATTTATAAATTTTAACTATATAAAGTAAGTTAAATTTTGTAGCATTCAGAGATAAGGCAGAGATACTGTGGCTCTTCCCTTAAGATGATCTTTTTTTTTCTTTTTTTTTTTTTTTGATTGTTTGATTTATTTAAAAGTTTTTTTTTTTTTTTTTTTTTTTTTTTCAGAATGCATTGGGTTGTGGACATAGCCTGGAGTTTGTATATCCTGGGTAATTTGTCAAGAGACTTAGTTATAGGAATCTATTTGGTCTGTGACTTATAAAAGAAAAGTGTTGAAATGTAATGCTGTGTATTTATTTATTATCGTCAGTTTGTAACAGTGTGATTATGAATTAAAATTGAATAAAAAAAGTAGTTCTAGTTATATTTGCTTAATAATATTATTTGGCGTAAAAACAGTAGATCAGGCAAAATTTTGCCTTAACTGGCATAGAGGAAAGTAGCTTGCAGCCATTGCCTCTGAGAGAGACAACTAGAGAACTGTCTCAAAGATCGAGATTCACTACAATTTAATTCGGTCTTTTCGAGTGCAATGGGAATTACAGCGTAATAACCATTTTTAATTTAATAAAATTTTGAAAAAATAAACACAGCAAATTAATACTAACAATGGACAACTAAGCCTTCTACCTGCGATGATTAATGCAGATTGTTCGTCGTAAGGGTGCTGTGACAGTTCTCGCAACCAAATCCCTCCACTCTTCCAAAGCTATGAAGGAATTTCCGAAACATGTAAAATGAAACAAAACAAATCACAAGCTATTCTAATCAGCTCAAATAGAATATTAAAAGAGATTATCTTCTATTCATTACTCATTACCCCAACGGCGTTTTCTTCGTTCTTCCACCATTGAACCTTGAAGGATTGACTTAACACAGAGTCATATCTTACAATATGACCAGCACTTCTCAGATCTCGTATGTGCACAATATTGAGGAGCGAGAATGTTGGCTTGTAAAAGTACATACTCATTTGTCTTCCTTTTTTTTGTATCTGGCATCCAACATTTCCGTAGCATGTGCCCCCGAACACTCAGAATTTTTCTTCTTTGTCTATTTATATTTTCTGTGTGATATTTATATAGCAAATGTTTATCAATACAAAACATCTAAGTCAGTGTGCAATTAATTGAAATGAAATACAGTGTCACTACATGTGTTTTTATAAATCACAATAATGGCCTTTGCCTTATTGTAAAAGTAAATAAGATAACTCAGCGCCAGTATGAGTTTTCTTCTCACATATAAAACAAAATATATTGTGACATCTTATTTATTCTATTAGTTGTATACCTGAACAATGCCATAAATTATTCTGTAGATATGTTTGACTTTTTAAACGCTTTTTAATTTTGACTCTGGAGAACAAAATAATTATATTGTATTACCTATTATTTACAAATATAAATTTAATCTTATTGATAACAAGCGTTTCTTCAAAAAGAAGATAAAAACGCCCTACGCATTACATGAGTCAGTCTAGTCATGCATGTTAATCAATGGCTTAAAACTCTTGTTGGTTTGCCTGGCTGAGTCAGGCAACAAATTCCATTCTTTAATGGTAGTAGGAAAGACAGACGACTTGTACGAATTTGTTCCAGTTGTTTCATTAGGTTTTGTTTTACTTTTTGTATTTGTAAATTATTGTTTAATTTTATATATAATATCTATTTTATTTTGTATTCTTCTGTACTGAAATGTATCTAAGTTAAAATAAGATGGTAATACTCTAATCAAATGTGAATATTCGTTTGTTATAAATCTAACTTCTCTATTTTGTATTTGATCTAGTCTCTGAATGTTTTGTTGAGTTGAGGGATCCTAAACATGTATAGCATATTCTAATCTTGGCTTAACTATGGTTGAAATTGTACACTTCAACAAAATATTGCATTGACATTTTTTGCTTTAGTAAATCGGTATAAGGAATGCCAGCTAATTAAAAACTATGTTCTTATTTAAAGAAAAAAACACAAAAATACAAACAAAAAAAACTTTTAAAAAGACAGTAGTTCCATTTAATAATTTTAAAAAAAATATAGTATACAAAAATAAAAATAATTTTCTATGTTCAAGCGGGTATTGAACTCGTAATTCAGCCTTTGAGATGAATGTCCCAACGACTTTAGCTACTGAATCAAAAGCTTTAATTGTGTAAATGTGTATTCTTTGGACTGTCCTCATGTAAGAAAAGATCTAGATCTTCTTACACTTCTAATTTAGATTTTGAGATCCGTGCCCGGTTCTCATCATCCATCCAGGTTCCATGAGGTTGTGACTTGAATAGAGGCAGAGGAGTAGTTAGCGAAAAGTTCTCCAGGGGCAAGAAACTTGATTTTCATGCGTGTTTCGCCATATCCTGATTAATTTTGCCCCCTCCCTGACCCCTTAAATACGCCTGGTATTGTATGAAAAAAGAATAAAATATTAGTTAAAATTTGCTCTATCTACTAAGCTGTTGAAAAATCTACTTATAGATTTCTGCCTATGAATTCTTCATGCAAAAAGATAGATAAGCATAAGGCCGTAAATGAAAAGTGTCATAGATGCCTTACTAAGAAATACTCTCGATACCACTCTTGAAGACGGGAGGCGCGGTGGTTGAGCTGTTAAGCGATTGGCTTCCAACCTGGGTCAGGGGTTCGAATCCTGGTGAATACTGGACTTTTTAATTTTGGGATTTTCGGGCGCCTCTGAGTCCACCCAGTCCATCCACTACCTGACATTAGTTGTGGAAAAGTAAAGGCGGTTGGTCATGCTGGCCACATGACACCCTCGTTAACCGTAAGCCACAGAAACAGATGTCCATTACATCGTCTTCCCTTTAGACCACAAAGCCTGAAAGGGGGAACTACTCTTCAAGATAAAATTGTTTGACCGTAAAATAAGAGTTATGTTCCCTTTCACGTCATACGCTAATCAGTAAGACGGTAGAATGCTACTCAGTTGGTACGGTCTACAGCGAGGTCTACTGGAAATCAATGTCCATGAATGGTTCATTCGGTTTGCCCTCATAGTATTTATGATATGATCCAGTCTTCCGTCATTTAGTATATATTTCCCTTGTTAGTTTTAGTCTAGGTAGACTAGGTAGTCTACATCAGAGTGAAAAATCGCCTAACAAAGAAAAAGCTGAGAGAAGAAGCAGACCTATCTGGAACTGACCTAACCCACTCATGTCACGTATGAGGCCGGCTTTTTAAAGCGAGGATTGGACTTTACGGTCATCTTCAAGTCCATAGGAAATGAGAAATGTGCTCATCTTCGACCACGAAGGAGGAACTATATATATATACTAGCTAAATTTTACCCGGCTTTGCTCGGGTTTTTCTTTCTACAAATATCATGCATTTAGTCCGTTTGAATAATCAATAATGACGTGAACAAAAAAGATGATAATTTAAAAAATAAATCGATTCATCTAGTAATAAAAAAGATAGATTGTCTACGAAAATTTCAACCTTTTATTTTGTTAGGTGATTTTAACTTTCTGTTCAGATCTGTTTCTCCCATTGTTAAAGAAACTTTATTCAGTGTAGTAAAAACTTCGCTTGATACTGTGTTTAAGTAATCAGATCGAATGCCTGGTTCATATTATGCTGAAGTGTCCCAACAGATAAAGTCAATCAGACTATCCGTACGATGTGTACACAAAAGTCAAACTTTGTGTTCTGTTACATAACATACACATATGCCAGAGCAGCTTGTCTAAGTGGATCTAAATTTGATATCCTCGTCTTGGCTTCATGAGATTTAACAGTAAAAAAGAAAAAAAAACACAAATGATCATTGTATCGTTTTCTAAGAATCTAACATACAGCTTTTATGTGTTGTTGCATCTTCCTGTTTCGACGTCATCTAATAGAGTTTAACTTTTTTAAAATTTAGAGATTGTTTATCGCTATCTGTATATCATCATCTCATGTCATCTCTGCCTGTGGTCCCTACTGGGGCATAGGCCACCAACCATCTTTCTCCAGGCATCTCGGTTCTGGGCGAATCTCTCCAACTGTCCCCATGTCTCGCCCATCTGCTTGGCATCAGTTTCCAGATCGCAGCGCCATGTATTCCTGTGCCGTCCTCTCTTCCTCTTTCCTGGGGGGTTACAGGTTAAGACTTGCCTTGTTATGTTGGATGCAGGCTTGCGAAGGTTCTGACCTATCCATCTCCAGCGTCTTTGAAGGACATCTATTTCAATGGGCTGCTGTTTTGTTCATTGCCACAGTTCGTCATTTGAGATCTTGTCTGGTCTTCGGATCATAAGAATTTTCCTCAGGCAGGTGTTGATGAATACCTGGATTTTTTTTATGGCGGTGTTGGTGGTTCTCCAGGTCTCTGCTCCATAAAGTAGTATCAGCTTAACAATGGTGTTAAAGAGCCTAAGCTTGGTGGTGGTGCTTATTTCCCTAGATTGCCAGGTGTTCTTCAGCTGATGGAATGCTGCTCGAGCTTTACCAATGCGGGTTCTAACATCTGCATCTGTTCTTTAATGGTGATCTATGATACTGCCGAGATATGTGAAGCTTTCCACCTCTTCCAGCGCCTCACCTTGGACTCTAGTGGGTAAATAGTTGGATGCCATTATCTTCAATACCTTGCTCTTCCCTCTGTTTATGGTAAGACCCATTCTAGCTGAATTGTCTGCAACAACATTTATCTTTTCCTGCATCTGCTGCTGTGTGTGAGAAAGAAGAGCTAAGTCGTCTGCAAAGTGTACACTGTATACCATTATTAGATATATAGTCTAGTATAGATCTCGCTGTCTTGTTTACGTTTCATAAATTATTGAATAAACTCAATCATAGTCAATGATCTAAATATAAAAATAACTCAAAATAGAGTTTATTCAATTTATTAGTCAAAAGCTAACATCTGTTTTTTAATTTTATTTACAGCCGAAAGTTCATGACCTCAATACGCGTTGCCTTGGTGAATTCTGTAAGCGACAAAAAGCAATAAAATATCTTTTATAATCAAATCGAAGACGTGGATGTAATTGTTAATATAACATTGTTTGTTTAATTGTATGTAGCTCTAGATCTAAAATCTAAACAATTTGAATGCCACAGTAGTTATTATAGTAAAAGACTATAAATACTGTGAGTGTGTGCTTTTGTCGACCTAGATCGTGACCTCCGTGACCTCCCGTTGGCCTTGCCTAGATACACTTAGCGTGTTGATGTAGACACATTAGCCGTATTTCATTCATTTCATCATCATTCATTCATTTCGTACGTCGTTATCAGGTCTAAATGCGCATAAGTAAATTTTAAATAAAAAAGTAAATTGAAAATAAAGATTTAAAATTAAACCAAATTGGTAACAGTAAGCTTAAATGATTAAACAAAACACATTGGAAAGTAAATTGCATTATGTAAGTAGTTTATTAGTTCAATAATATCCTTTTATAATGCGCGATATTATGACCCCTGACGTTAACTTCATTCGTATCACTACGCGGCCTCTCTAACCATAGTGTGTTTACATAGCGATGTGCATGACACATGAATGGGTGACAAAAAGCGATAACATATAAATTTATAATCAATAATAATTAATTTTATGTAGATATAAATCAAGAATCTAAAAATAAAACTTGAATGCAATTGTAGTCTAGTCAATAACTAAACACATTGAGCCAAGTAAATGACTAAACACTTTGACTTTGACCTAGATCTAGATCTAGCTACACGCGAACTTTGACGGTGTTAAGGTCTAAATGCGCATAAGTAAACCTGAAAGAAAAAAATAAATTGAAAATAAAGACTTAAAATAAAACCGAATCGGTAGTTGTGGGCATAAATGCTTAAAAAACACATATGGAAAAGTAAAGTGTATTGTGTACGTAGTTTATTAGTTCAATAATATGCCTTTATTGTATAATGCGCGGTATTATGACCTCTGACGTCAACTTCATTTGTATCACTACGCTAGCTCGCTATGGAAAAGAGTGTCGATGCGGTCATATCAAGAAGAAATGGTGACCTACATTTATAGATACAATAGTTTAATAGAGTTAGGCAACTTTATTTTTTTTGAGAGTTTTAACTTTGTTTTAGGGCTACAATTCATACATACAGGTCTAAGTTAGTACCCAAGGAACATTTCTGTCAAGTTTTGTCAGGATCGGTGAAACGGTTTTGATTTCTATACGGGGACATACATACATACATACATACATACACACATACATACGCCTTTGTTTTCCTTTTATATATTAGATATATATATATATTATATATATATACACGTACTGAAGTAAGAAGAAAGAATCTCGACAGATATACCTTCTAGAAACCCGAACAAGACAGTAGGCCTTTAATAACACACTTTAACAAGAAAAACTATATAGTTAGTTACTTGATCTGCCAACCTCTTTGAACATCATTTGATATATTGGACTAGTCGTCCTAAAGCAGAAGAGGAGAATACGGTAATTAGTATATTTCAGCAAAAAGAAGTCCTAAATCAAACAAATCTTTGACATGATCTTTCAAAGTTATTGTTACACCCGCATTAAAGTTAAGCTTATAAATTACTCGGCTGTCGTCATAACTTACTGCTTTGTCTTAGCAAATTTACGACTCTTTGAAAAAGTTAAATATTAAAGTCTGTAGATTGTCAATGAGTAGATATAAATAGGTGAAAAAAAGAAAAGTGATTGTCACTGTATTTCTTTACAGACAAAAATGTTGTTTTATTCAGTTTTGTTTTGTTGTGCTGTGTTGGTACTCGCCGCTGAGGCCACTCAAGAAACACAGGTAAGAAAGGTCCAATAACTCTGCAGAACTTATAACAATAGTTTCTCACTTTCCTTTGATTGCCTTGGGTTACCGTTCTGCTGTGTGATACTTTAGTGATTTAGATAATTATATGTGTTCAATAATTAATGTTTAAAAATCGTTAAAAAATGATCGTTCTAATTACGGTAATCTCGAAGAGATGAAAGTAGTTTATTAGATCGAGGCTTGCATTTTAAGAGACATCTATTCTACTATTTCCGGTATCGTTAAAATTTTAGGCACAGAAAGATGCTATATTTAGAGTTTTACAAGACGTCCGTCAGAAATCAAGACTCAAATCAGCTACTTCTCTTTTGCAATACTATGCTATGGGATCAATGCATTTATGTAAAAAGACAGAAGCTCTCGTAACTTTGTTCACTGAACACTTTCTATGTCGCCATGCTCTATGGACCCGGGGACGTATAAGTGATAATGTACTATTTGCTGGGTAATTCATTGCGTAGCCCAAAGGTCACTCTTCATCAATTTATAGAAAGGAAATACAACTCAGCAATTAAAAAAAATATTTGGACTGGCTAGTTTATAAATTGTGTCTGTTTCCTGTGCGCCTTTAGCCTACAATATCTACATTATTATAACTGAAATAAGAATAATTAAATAACTCAAGATTATTGAGTCTCCCACGCGGTGTTGAGTATTTGAAATATAACTTAGGCCGACTGGAGGTAACACTGTAACACTGAGCTCAACTACTTCAGTAACACGGGCGAAAGGCCGAAACAATCAAGATATGTAGCCGACACTGATGTTGATCAACTAATATGTTTAATGATCAACAAGGAATCGTTCGATGTCAACTACGTCCGTAAAATAATATTCTTGCTGTGTTAGAAAAACCGTCTAGTCTCTATCAACTCCTAAAGCGTTCTTGTTTTTAAACATATATCACGTCATTCCGTCACTAAGTAAAACTGCCCCCCCTATTCGCGAAACAAAGAACTATCTCCTAAAATCTTAATCATGCCATAACACTTAATATTTTTTTTAATAATTATTGTCACAAGCTTTTTTATATCAAATATAGTGACTACTTAGCTGTACACCAGCGTCTTACATAAGATATGAGAATACAAAGCTCTCCTCGTTATAACACTTAATATTGATTTATAATTATTGTCACAAGCTTTTTTATATCTAATATAGTGACAACTTAACTGTAGACCAGCGTCACAGTATTACACGACATAATTGAGAACAATTGTTTTTTTCCCTTTCCTCGCTGTCTTTTACTTTGGATTGAATCTCTTTCAATGGCAGGCCTGTCCATTCTTTTATGTTTTTTCCCCATCGCTTTTCTGTCTGCCTATTCTTCTTTTCCTGATACTGTTCCCTGAAAGAAGGTCTTTGCAAACCCTGGAGATAACTTCAGTTTTATTTTTGCATTAGTTAGCTGTTCTTCATGGGGTCGCATCGCTGTGGTAACCCTGTCTCTAACCTCTTCGTTTTTTATATAGTCTTTAAATGTGATATCTAGAATCCTTATGTAAAATCTCAATCCTATTGCTGGCGACTTTTTAGCTCTGCAGTCAGCGCCAGCTTTGCGAGACATGGATTACATATGTATCGCGTCTACATAAATACAAAATCCTTATTGAAATTACACACTATGAACTTCTGTCTCTAGAACATTTATCAGAAGATATAACACAACCGTTATTCTTTCATTTCATCTCAGCTAATCTGTAACTTTAGATGAGATAATTACATTATATACACATAGAGCAATCATTGGTGAAAGTTATTATTTTTTTTTTAAAAGTAATATTTCTTCTATGTCTATTTAACTATACATATATACAAGAATTGCTAGCTTAAGTGTATAGGATTAAAATTGTCACTTTCAGTAAAAAAAAGTAATAGCCTAAAATGTTATCATGTCAGATTTTAATTCTCTTTTTCTAGTTTACGAGATCTAAACGGGACAGACAGAAAGACAGATCACACGAAACTAAAAACATCTATTCCCCTTTCGTGGTTCGCTACAAAACAGTTCCAACAGATTTAACCAAAATATCCACCAATTAAATAAATGGTGGACACAATGGCTGAGTGGTTAGGCGATTGGCTTCTGAACCTGGGGGCCTGAGATCGAATCACTGTGAAGACCTTGATTTTTACTTTCGGGATTCTTAAGGCGCCTCTGAGGTTACCCAGCTCTAGTTAGTACCTGAAAGAAAAGACTTTTGGTCGTTGTGCTGGCCACATGACACTATCCGGATTTACCGTTGGCCAACGAAAAGATGAACTTAACATATATTGTAGTAATGTAGTTTATTTTAGAGATTATGTTGGTCTGTTTTTAAATAATATCAGGTGGCCGAGCCTTGCTCGGTTTAATAATTTCGAAAGAAAGATTATATACCCGAAGTCATTTTGGGATTTTTTTTATAATTACGAAAATGAACGATCGGATAACGACTACTAATCTAAAGAGTTTCATAAGTGTTCTGTTTGTTCTAAATGTAAATTGGTACGTTCAGACATTTAATTTTGGAATTAGTATATTCAATTATGTCTTTAGTACGAAACATCGAGTGACGCAAATTTCTACGTTATTGGGTAAAACTGCAAAGACTTTCTTCCAAGCCAATAATAGTAGGCCTACGATAGTTTTACGCTGTCTAGACTGTAGGAGGACTTAAGAGGCTTGATGTTTAATCGCCATGTGCAATTACATATAGAACAAACAGAACACTAAAGAAACTCTTCACATTATTTTACGGGATATGTGCCCTGCTCAGCCAGACTGTCAGACTATAAGAAGTTCATACCGGCTTTTGCCATCCATCTATCCCAGTGGTGCTACTGGTGCTACAGCCCATGGAAGAATATGGCCTACTTTTACACGTCCCTCCATTCAGATATCTCCTAGGCCTTTCGTCACCACGCCCTAACCCCAAGTTTTTTACTGAGGTTTATAGTTAAATCAAAAATGGCTGTAGCGTACGCAAACTCGTTGACCGCTAGCTAGATATCTTGTTCAGTGTGAGAAAGTAAGGCGTAGAGCAACTGTGTAATCACCATTTCCTTTGTTTTGGTACGGGACATTAGACACTGAAGCATGAACACATGGTCATAATTTTACCAGCAAAATAATAATTATAATAAGGCTTGACATCAAATCCGAAGATTAATGAGGAATCTACACCGCTCTACGCAATTAAAGTGTAAACAATTTATTAAGCACTTAAACGCAATAACTAATCATATATCGATACATTTAATTTCATGACTTTCCTTCCATAGTTCTATAATAAATCAATCTTCAATAAGATGGTGCGCAAATGTTAAATTAGGTCCATTGATACTTTAAAACTCGTTCTTGTTTGCATTGTAGTAAGGTAAGCCTAGTGACGTAAGCAACGTTTTCCCCGTTCACGTCATGGAAAACTTTCATTCATAAATTCTCCATGTCATTCATAAAACCTTCAAACCAAAATAAATTTTTGGATAATGAGACATTTTTCAAACCGATATAACGGCCAAACTCAAGTTTTCCCGATGTGGCCAATGAGTTGAGAATTTTTTTCTCACTAACATTTAGATACGTTGAAATTTTAAATAAAATCGTTAGAGCCGTTTTCGAAATAGAAGAAATATATATATATATATATATATATATATATATACAAGAATTGCTCGCTTAAGAGTATAGTATATGGTGTATTGATTTTGCTACGAAAAAATGTAGATATAGTGACGTAGTCATACAGACGGATGACGTTGCGGATTTAAAGTACATGATAGAAAGGAAGATTGGGGCTATGTCTTGTAGCAAGAGTTATGGGGAATACACTGCTGATTATTATTGACGAATTAACTTGCCGTGACGGACATCTCCATCTGTTAATAAACATCACAAGTTTTATTACGTATATACATCAAATTAACAGTTGATTTTTAATGTTCCCGGCTATATTCAGAAACTCATCAGTCTATTTTAAAAATATAACAAATCATTTACTTTTTTAGGTTGAAAGAGATCTGAATGCAGAAAAAGTAAGTACTTAAAATACTTACTTATTTTTTTTAGCATAACAAAAAAAAAAAATATGTGACTTGTTAAAAGATTATTTCTTTCATAAAATAATATCTATTTGGGGCAAAGTATATATATGATTAATAATAATAAGGCTTGTCTTCGAGTCCGAAGATTAGAGAGGAATACTGGGTTTTTAATGTATTTTTTTGTTCCTCTGGCAATCAAATCATTAAACAGAAACAATCTGACGTAAACTTTTGACATGTACATTGTGAGTGAGTCTGGTGGGAATGAACATTTTGGTTCTCTCTATAGTTATAAATGTTTTGTTTGGTATAATGCACAAATTGTAAGACAAATTTTCTTATGGACAATAAAGATTATTATTATTATTATTATTATATAATTAATAATATTAAGGCTTGTCTTCGAGTCCGAAGATTAGTGAGGAATACAGTATTTCCCTTGGCTGCAAAGACCCAGCTGTGACCTACATATTTTGCCACATCCATGACAAGCAAAAACATTGTTCGCAGGTGGTCGTTTTAGATTTTCTTTTTGTCGTCTGCGTTTGTCATCGGCAGCAGATTTTCTTTTGGTCTCTAATGTGTATGCCGCGGCCTTCGTGAATGAACTCTAGCTGTCTCGTTCCGACGCCGCATGCAGACAGGTGCTCTCTTTTATGTCAGCCAAGAAAAGTTGACGCCTAATCTGGTCTTTAAAGCGTTTCTGTGGGGCGCCTCTGTTACTTCCACAACCTTTTAGCTCAGCAAAAAAGACAGCCTTTGGCATACGTTCGTCTCCCATACGGGATCCGTGCCCTGCCCAGCGTAGCTGTCGGACCCTAAGAAGTCCCTCTATACTGTCCATACCGGTGTTCGCAAGTACATCGCTGTTTGTAGTGCGGTCCTTGCATCGTATGTCCATGATGGAGCGCAAGCATCTTTGGTGAAAGTCTTAGCTGTTTTTATATAGTACCCATGTCTCAGAGCCATTTAAAAGGGTTGAGAAAACCACCGCATGGTAGACATTAATTTTTGTCGGTAGGCGGAGCGATTTGTTCTTCCAAACTATCACCTGAAGGCGTCTTAAAGCGCTACTGGCCCTGGCCAGACAGTTATCACCTTCCCTTGAAAGTGAGGCGTCATTTGACACTAAGCTAATAT
>JADKLZ010071522.1:5543685-5554824 GCA_021533235.1 Biomphalaria straminea | reverse complement strand
ACACACTTTTTATTTTGAAAACGGCTCCAACTTTTTTCTTTAAACGTATATGTATAAGAATGGGAAAAAAAGTTAACAGCGCGTCGGTCACATCGGGAAAACACAAGGTCGACTGTTATATCGGTTTCATTATCGAAAAAATAATTTTGGCTAAATTGTTTTATGAATAAAAACTTCTCCATGACGTAAAAGGTAAAAAAAAAAGTCACGCTTACGTCACTAGGTTTACATCAGTACACAAAAACATTTCTCTGCAAACATGAACACGTTTTAATGAATCAATAGACCTAATTAAACATTTGCGCACCATCTTATTGTCGGTTCGTTTAGCCTTATTAACAATGTACAAGTCAACTACATGGTTCTCCGCAATTTAAGATAATTTAAAATAATTAACATAGTCTTACTATGCAGGTTAATATTTTTTTTTGCAGGTAAATTATTAGAATGTGTTCAATCTTCGAAGTCTGTTGTTCCATACCCAAACTATACCATCAACTTGACAGCTTTTTACGCCTTAGTTGCTCACACTGACATGATCTCCAGCTCGCGGTCAACGTCGCCGCCTTTTTTTTTTTTGGTTCAACAATATCCCCGGGAAAACGAAAGTTATGTTCCGGAATTCACTCAATAAAATCTAATCAGCCTTAAAGTTCATCGAGAATTGACACGCGATAGAAAACTTCACAAATCTGGAAAGCATACTATCAAATGACGCATTGCTTTTACGGAAAATTAAGAGGCGTCTGATCAGGGCCAGTAGTACTTTTGGACGCCTCCAAGCTAGAGTGTGGCTAAATAGATCGTTCTGCCTCCCTACGAAATCAGTGTTTATACAGCAGTGGTTCTCTTTATGTCACTATGTTGATCTGAGACATGGCACAAGGGTACTTGACAGAAAGCAACTAAGACTTCTTGAACGCTTTCACAATAGAAGTCATCATGGACATACGGTGCAAGACCGCACTACAAACAGCGATGTTCTAGCGAACGCCGGTATGAAATTCCTATTGTCCTACAATCACGACTGAAAGGGCACACATCCAGTATGCGGCTCTAACTTCTGCCAAAGACTTTTTAGTGAGCTTTAAAGTGTTCGGCATAACAGAGGTGTTCGTAGGAAAACACTTCTTATGGTAAAATGCGACATTTTCGTATGTGTGTATCATTTACCCAAATGATGTAGCGATTTTGCATCCCTTAAAGTATCATACTAAAGCCATAATTAATATAATAATTGCAATATTAGCTGTCCGAACTTAAGCATTTGATAAGTTACTTCAAATACTTTCTACCAATCCAAGTATCGGCCAATAGTCTAACGCAACAGAGTCAATGTGAGCTTTATTTTACTAGACTACTGGGGGACTTTCTAATCGAATAGCCATGTGTGGCATGTACAATGTCATTCAGAAGTACCAGAACACAAAGAAACACTTTAGATTGGTAGTCCTTTACCAGATTGCTTATTTTCATCCTAAAAAAAATGTTTCTAAAATAATTTTGGGTTAATATTTTTCATTCATATATTATTTCTTCGAGCAAGCCTCGGTCACCTGGTACTATATTTGTATATTACTTATTGTATAAGCTATTTCATTGTAGATTGTGTCAAGTACGTGAGACTACTCCAATATGCCCAGAGTGAAAAGATTAGTTTTTATGGTAAAGTTATATTTGTTTAAAAACTCGTTTATTTCAACTCAACTAATTTGAATGTATCCATATTGTAATAAATTTATATTTATTCTTGTTCTCAAAGAAGTTGTTCAAGTTATTTCAAACTTTACATTTAAACTTCAATACGCAGCAGCTGGTTTAGTTGCGTTTATAGAATGTCAGTTGGTCGGCATATACAAGACATTGTGTATCTAGCAGAAGGTAAGAAAGCTACTGATTGTTCACCTTTATGGTATAGGGATGTGTGCAAACGTGACTTGAAGCTCTTCAAAATCGAAATTAGCATCTGGGGAAAAGTGGCAATGAATAGATCCACATGGAAAGCAAGCGTTAAGGAAGGGTCCCGGAATACAGATGCCATTTAAACAACTGTTACATAAGATCTGAACGAAATGGTCCTCTCTTTCCATTAAGACTAAAACTGAAAGATTTAAAAACTCCTTTGTCCCACTTACGAGGTCAGCTGTCGTGAAGTACATAGAAGCCAAATTCATAAAGCGCTGGTTGTGAATGTGTATCTGTGTTCGTATGTGAATGTTGTTCGATTTTCTCATCCATATTGTTTTTGTACAGTAGTTATACTGAAGTTGTCAATTGTAATCAAACTGAATTTCCATTAGATTGGATCAATAAAAAATTATCTTATCTTATCTTATACACAACAGTAGTAAAAGACGGGAGAAAGTAGACGGCTCCGAGTGACTACTATCACTGTCTTGGTTGACATTGTTATTATAGCTTTTATATAGCGCTACTTTCATGCTTATAGCATGCTCAGAGCGCTTTGGTCCAATCTCATTTGTGGACCAGTGAGGGGAAGGGGTATCTAGGAGTTGGTTTTCCGTGCTGCCTTTAGGCGCTCAGTAAACACAACTCTGCCAGAGTCGGGTGTCGAACCTCGAGCCCCCTTCTAGGTAGCCAAGCCAAGTTAAAGCGTACTTAGATTATCGACCATGCTACCCAATAAAATTGCTTGTTAAATATTCACCTCGGGTTAGGAAGGTGAAAAGACGTAAGCCACCTGATGTAGAAACAGGTAGAAACAGGTATGACTAAAATGGACTTGTGAGTTCAGTCAGGTCAAGAAAGTCAATTAGTATCCTTTGGACAAGGCAGTCAAGTAGTATCTTTTGGTCCAGTACGGACAGTATGACTTAAGTAACTTTGAGTTAGAATATTTTGGGCAGTTGAAGTCAGTAGTCATTTTGAGACATGTATTTCTAGCAGTTGATTTCGTAAGAGTTGTATATAGGCCGAAAAGTTGCATTGTTATTATAATTATCAAATAAACTTAACTCTTTGTCTCCGTAATTATTTACCACATTCCAATGGAATCAACGTTGGTATCGTCAGTCAGGAGAGAAAGAATTAATACTTTGTCTGCCAAAGTGGATTCATGTCAATCTGTAACATCTGTGTTCGTCTTGTACCAAGTGTGACTCCACAAACCCAGCATTCTACAAAGTCGTAACACATTGGTAGTGACCCGTGTGTAATATTAACACCACGCGAAAATTTGACCCATTCATTCATTCACTTCTTTTACACTTTGGTGGCCAAGTGTTGGGATGTCCAACCTGTGACCGCAGCTGTGTATCAAGGATTGGCCTCTTTAGTCACACTAGAAGATACAAAGTGTCACATATCTGTTTGAGACCCCTTGTTACATATGGTGATTTGAAATCACTTCACATAAGTCCGTGCCTTTTGCACGAGGTAATCCATGAGCTGAGTAGCTGACCATGGGACAGCAGTCAGTTGTTTTCTAGACTCCTAGGGATAAGGAGCATACTATTTTTTTATTGAAGAATATGTATTAAATAAGGACCCTGTGTAATTTTTATTTGATACCATGTTTGAAATCTTGGATTAGCGTGATGACTGGAAATGCCTTTATCTTCATTTGTATTTCTTATTGTATAATAAAAATCATTGTCTGCTGATTCAGAGTCTGTTAGTGATTTTACGGATGTGTTATTTGTACTTTACTGTGTGAATATAACTATGCTTACGCACTAGCAAATCTAGTGCGCACCTAAGTACATTATTACAAGGCCAGAAGAGGCCCTAGCAATACCAGCACAAAACTTGCGGTACCAGGTTACAAAGTTTGTCTTACACAAAGGGATAACAATATCTCATTAGACGCAAATTGCCGCAAAACTTCAAACATGAGTCATCTGTTTTTAAGAACATCAATTGTGAAATACAATCAGAAGATTTCACCCGTCCATAATTCATATCAACTGTTACTATGAAAAAAAAAACAACTCCTTTATACTTTATACTTCAACACGCTTTAAAACATTTCAGAGAAAAAAGAGAAAAAAAATAAGATGTCGGTCTTAAAGTTGGCACCAAAGTAAACAATGTTACCATTGACTACACAAACATAGAGAAATGCAACCTACGACACTACGCAGATATTAATTCTATACAAACGTGGCGGCCTTTAAGGTTGTTATATTCACCAGTCATAAATAGATTAGTTTTTTTAATTAAAAATATCAATACGAGAACACATTATACTTCTAGATTTGAAAACATACGTGAAATAACAAGAAATTGAAAAAAAAAAAAAAATTAACACAATATATCAAAGGGAAACAACCTGTAAATTATTCCATTTACTAGAAAGTACATTGTCTAGCTCCCTTTCTGCTATTTAAAGGGAAACTCTCATAGTTTTTCAAATTTTAGTTATTGGCATATTTAAATTCTGCGTAAAAAGTTGTAATAGTAAACATTATATCATTTTTATTTAAATGCTTAGAAAATTTTATATTTAATAAATTAGACAGTAAATTTGCCACGCCTCCTAAAAAACGGGGCTCTGCGAGCTGATTCTATTTTTAGAATATGTGACGTCAGACTAAACGAAATGGATCTACACCTATATAACCGATAAACTATCTAGTCTCTAGATTCTAGATCTAGCAGATCGTATTCATTCTTACGCTTCATAGTAAATGTCCAGGTTAATTTAAAATCAGACTTGGTTTATAAGAAATATTCTAGATCGAAACCTCTAGTTCTAGATCTACTTGAGGAAAACGAAATACTGTTCTTCAGTCTTCAGCTTGTTACAGTAGTTCCAATTACACAGATAAATCAACAAGTATGCTGAAACAGAAATAAACGTCACTTTCCATTTGTTTCCAAAATATGAAGTTTTTAAAGGGAAAATGGGAAAAATGTATTCGACTGAAGAACAAATACTTTGCAAAGGCATTATCATTAGCTAATACCAGGTGTAGTGCCAACAGTACATTGCTGGATTTCCAGGCTAAAGAATTCAATAGCCTAAATGATGACTGATGGATCTACTACTGATGAGACACGCGACTCTGTCTCTGGTTCAAAAAGAAAATCTAAGGCACTACCTAGTGAAACGTAATGCACTGAAGGTAGTTATTAATTAATTATTATTATTAATTATTTAGACTCATTAAATATAACTGGATATAGAGAGTTTACAAATTACTGATATCAATCAGAAATTAATTAGATCTAGATTTTTAGATTATGAAGTAGATCTAATATTATAATCTAATAAAGTCTATTCTAATTCTATATAATATCTTTATATTTATATAGCTTATATTCAGACTTTTTTTTAATAATCTTAGATCCATTTTATACATTGCTCTCAAACTACCCAAGCCTAAATATAATCTTTAACCAAAGATAAAATAGAAATAGTAAATAGCTTCCATCTGGACTGGTTTACTTACATAAAAAATATGCTGCATGTGCATGTCAAATCTAGAGATGTAGCTAAGAGGAAAAACCTAACTTTAAATTGTAGTTTTCTAGAACTTATGCTAGAACCATGCCAAAATTTTGTGTTTGTTTTACGCCCGAGTCATTTTAATCAAATTTATTTTAGCGATTGGATTGTCTGATCAAGGATAATGCAACTGTACGTAGTACTTGTACCTGCAATATATGAGACTACTGAGAGTGATTTAACTAGTGTCTCAGAGGTAGATACTGTGGCTGATCTAGTGGAATTACCAGTTATATCATATGTGTACACAGAACTGAACAACAAAGTAAATGTAAGTTTGTTTCATTTTGTCACCAAAAAAGAATTGTAGATTGATTTAAATTCATTGCTTATAATAGTGGTTAAATTTTACTCTCAATATTTGTTAAGATACGCAATGTTGTATGACAGTCATGAACGATTCTGGTACTCAGACAGATGTAGCTATGAACATTCCATATCCTGTCCAGGCATCATCACCCCTACATTCAGGCTATAGCTGTGAGCATAGTTCTGACTGCTATGAACCAGCTATGAGGAGTAGGATAGATACATCATTTAATATCAGGTACAGGTATCAATAAACAAATTTTGTGTATTTGAGTTATAAATTAATTCTGATTTTAATATTATAGGATCTTTATTTATTGGACTGACTTTTAAATTATTATTTTTTTTGCAGTATGCCTTATGATGCACAACATCCAGCAGTTGAAATAAATCACTTGGTTGATCAGCATACAGATCACCCAAATTTCGCTGTTTCCCTCATGTTTACATGGCTTTGAGTACAATACAGAAAATAAAGATTGGTTTGAGCCTGGTGAGTATTTTCTTGATCCACTATATAAAATTAATGTTAAACAGGTTTCCCAAGACTAAGTTAAAATGTTTTCTCACCAATAGAAGGATGATCTTGAAATATTTTGATTTTTTTTTTATTCACATAATTCTTTACAGGAACTGATGATTATGAAAGTGTGTGCAAAATATTGGACCATTGCAAATGGAAAAGGATATTAAAAAGGTATCTCTGATACACCAAACAGCTGCTCTGGAGTCATTCCACAGTCTGCATATGTCACAAGTTCATATCATCAAGATCTTCAAGGCAAACAATTATAATAAATACCTGACATACATTGTAACTTTTATTTAATATTAAATTTATTTTTTGTTCATGCTATATATACACATTTTATTTTCAAAACTTTTGTAGCCATTTTAGCATACTGATGACTCGAAACCTGTTTTTGTGCCTTCTGGAAATTCTTTTCTGATCTCGTTCACTACACAGAATGGAAGAGGAACTCCAATGCTTCTTCCCAGACAGCTCCAGCATCAGCGAACAAACTGTCTATATGCAGTATATCTCTTTTGTCTAAATTGAAAAGTTATACATGAATAATGTCCAAAATTGTATTATTCTTATTATAACAGCATATATAGTTATGTTTTGTTTGGTTGTGATGCACAAATTGTAAAACACATTTCCTGATATTAAGGATAATAAAAATTATTATTATTATAATTACTCATGGTTATCATCAAAATGGTCTCCAAATAGTTCTCTATAGTTGTGATGTGCAGTTTGTAGTCTGTCTTTGTCCAAACAGGCCTGAATCCTGGATGATTGCTTATGCATGGTATGTTATTGGAAGACATTTTTAGTGATACTTTGAGAATTTCTGTGCAGCATATATTTTCCTTTCCTGTATCCATGTGCTTACAGTATCCACATTTACACCTGATGAAAGAAAAACTAAAATCAGATTTATTTATCAAACATATATATATATATATATATATATATATATATATATATATATATATAAATTTCAGTCAAATAATGTCTTTGGTACCACTTACCAATAAGTATTTGGATCACTTTGTCTACTAGTACTCCTCCTATCAAGAACTGGAGACTAAGACCTTACATTGTAAACTTCATGGGGTTCAAACATATAAGGCTCAGCATTAGAGACTCCTGCCATGCATTAGCTAACAATAATTGAAAAGAAAACAAAAAGAAACATGAAAAACAAAAAATTAGACTTTTAGGGCCTACATATAAGAAAAACAAGTTTATAGATCTAGTGATATAAGATTCAAATATTTTATTATCTGCAAAGTCATATATATATATATATATAAATATATATATATATATATATACACAAATGTGTGTATATATATATATATATATATATATATATATATATATAGTTGTAATTTAAATTCTAAGTCATCTAGTCTAGATCTTGATGTAAATATAAATAATAATACTAATTTAAGCTTAGATCTTTACCTAGACAACTAAAATTGTTTACAAATAATGAAATATCTGATGTGTCTTTCGTAAAACACAATGATGAAGTTCGAACAGACAGTTCTATTGGCTCTAATATTTGTTATACTATAGAACTATACTATAGAATCAGATCTACTAGTCTAGATTATTCTAGATCAAGTAAATCTATAGCCAAGGCGAAGTGGTATGTGACATAACTTGGGATAGTCTAGTTCTAAATGTTATGCCTACCTGTTATAGATCTAGACTACCTCGAGTGCTTGTTTTACAATAAATTCGCGGAAGACACGTACCGGTACTCGGAGTAGTAAAATATTGTGTATCAGAGCGTGACGTCACATAGAAACTACGTGAAAATCTGACCGTTTTGGATGCGCAGAAAAATTACGTCAGAAAAACATCAATTACTAAGTTATTCTTGTAAATTAATAAAAAAGAATAATATATTCAGTATCTGTAAATCAAAACACATATTATATTAAAAATTGTCAAAACCATGAGAGTTTCCCTTTAAAACAAAGTATGGTATTTCACAAAAATTAAGGTGAGACTATATCGTGATGAAATGAGGGCTCGTGTTCAGGAAATTGGACAACCATCTGAGTCTGAGGTATCAAACGAGGTTATGCAAGTGAACTGTGTCCTAGATTACTCCAAGCCTTTTCCTGTCTCAAATGGCGTGAAGCAGGGCTGTGTGCTGGCTCCATCACTTTTCAGCTTAATGTTCACCGCCATGCTGAAAGATGCCTTCTGCAAAGAAAGTTTTGGAGTTGACATACGGTATCGCACCGATGCAAGCTTATTTAATGCTCAGAGACTCAAGGCAAAGACCAAGGTAAACTTCGACTGTATCAGAGACCTGCTATTTGCAGATGACTGTGCCCTAAACGCTGCAAACGAAGAAGACCTTCAAAAGAGCCTGTCTCTCTTCTCAAATGCCTGCACAAATTTTGGACTCACCATTAATGTTAAAAAGACAGAAGTGCTGCATCAACCTCCTCCAAATAAAGCTGTCACAGAACCAGACATCCTCATAGATGGTCAGAAACTAGCAAATGTCAAAAAATTTGTATATCTGGGAAGCACCATATCAGTAAGCGCCAACCTAGATGATGAGGCTGACTTCCGTATTGCTCGTGCCAGTGTTGCTTTTGGCAGACTTCAAGAACAAGTGTGGCAACGGAGAGGACTCAGCTTAACCACAAAATTGAAAGTCTACAGTGCTGTTGTTCTCCTGTCACTCCTATATGCATCAGAGTCATGGACTCTATACTCCCGCCACACCAAAAAGCTTAACTCCTTCCATCTACGCTGTCTAAGGAGTATTCATAAGGTGCGTTGGTCTGACCACATACCAGACACAGAAATTTTAAAGCTGTCCAACATGCACAGTATTAATGCGACAGTAAAAAGGTCCCAACTACGATGGGCTGGACATGTAGTCCGCATGCCAGAAAATCGCCTTCCCAAGAGACTTCTGTATGGAGAGATGTACAGGAAAGCGCTCCCAAGGCGGCCAATACAAGCGCTACAAAGACACCCTCAAGAGCTCCCTCAAGGAATGCGGTATCGACATTCATGGCTGGGAAGCACTAGCTCTAGATCGCTCCGCATGGCGAGAAGCTGTGAGTCTCGGAGTCTCAAGATTTGAAGCAAGTAGAGTGGCCAGTGCGATAGAGCGCCGAACCAATAGAAAGCAGAGAGAAAAAACAGGCCTATCTGCAACTGACAAAACTCACCCATGCCACATATGCGGCCGGCTTTTCAAAGCGAGGATTGGACTTCACAGCCATCTTCGAGTCCATAGGAAATGAGAAATGTGCTCATCTTCGTACACGAAGGAGGAGCTATACACAGTTCAGTAGCATGGTCTCTGCTATGCCTAAAAATGCATTCATAAATAGAGAGAACATGGGGATGGATACAACATACAGATTTGACGGAGGCCTATTCAATCCGAGGCGGCTCAAAACAAAAGGAAAAATAAAATCAGCTGTAATTAGGGACTTGCTATTAGCTGCCGACTGTGACCTAAATGCCTGATTTGACTAAACCCTAAATGCCTGCTCTGGATGTGACCTAAATGATGCTCTGACTTTGCCATAAATGTATGCTTTGACTGTGCTCTAAATGCCTGCTCTGGCTGTGCCCTAAATGTCGGTTCTGACTGTGCCCTAAATGTCGGCTCCGACTGTGCCCTAAATGATTGCTCTGGCTGTGCCCTAATTGCGTGCTCTCACTGTGCCCTAAATGCCTGCTCTGGCCGTGCCGTAAATGTCTGCTAGGACTGTGCCCTAAATGCCCGCTCTGTCTGTGCCATAAATGACTGCTCTGGCTGTGCCCTAAATGCCTGCACTGACTGTGCCCTAAATGCCTGCTCTGTCTGTGCCCTAATTGCCTGCTCTGTCTGTGCCCTAAATGCCTTCTCTGGCTGTGCCATATATGTATGCTTTGACTGTGCCCTAAATGCCTGCTCTGGCTGTGATATGCAGAGCATCGTCAGTGGGTTCTCAAGATCATACTCAGACTTTGGCGTCACTGAAGTCTTATATGTGTCCGCTCCAGAGAAGCCTTCTCGGAGCCGATACTCCAGACATCCCTAAAACACAATTTGTGAGTCCCTTAAACCGCGTGGTGAAATGTACTTTCGTTCTATATCATGGTGGTTCTCAAACTGTAGGCGGTTAAAAATTAAAATTAGCTTTTCTTTAAAATTCATTTTATTCGATTGGAGAATTTGAATAAAATCAACTCGCACCTAAATATGCTGTATTCTATGACAAGCCGAACCAAACATTATAGACACTCTTAGTTTGGATATTGTCATCTGCATGCTAAACCCTTTTAAGCAAAGACAAACTCAGAGTCCCAGAAACACATTAAGTCCTAACTAGCAGCTTATTGGAATATCCACAAACGAGGAACATAAATCAATGATAAACAAGGAGACCACAAATTGTTACAAAGAAACAGATTCCAATTTTATATCCTACATTATGGGTCATCGCAATTTTTTTTTTATGTTGGCTATTTTACCATCTTGTTTGCTGCAATGTGAAATCAGTACTATAAGAAAAATTATCACAAATAAAAGAATCGGCAAAAAATGTGTGCTTGTTGAGATTTGTGGTTACCACTTACAAACATTGAGTGCCTTCTGACTCGGAAGATAATGGATACGCCAAGGTGAGTCACTGGTTTCGGTTTCGTCTTGAGATGGGGCAGAATCTGTAGTGACTGATCAAGCATATTTTAAGTGACAGCGTTACATGTTTATTGTACTTTTGATTTTTTATTTTATACAAATTTTCATCTTTATTTGGATATACATCTGTGACAAAAATAAATTTCGCCCACTTATGGTATCACTCGGTAAAAG
>JADKLZ010071522.1:5502154-5516348 GCA_021533235.1 Biomphalaria straminea | reverse complement strand
TAATAATAATAATAATAATAATAATAATAATAATAAGCACTTGGCTTTGACACACAATTTGATCGGAAAGGATACCCCTCCTTATTACAAATACTCACCACAAGAGGTTCTCGAATCTACTGATTATCTGCTGTACTGGGATAGACCTATTTTGACCGACAAAACAGTAGATTTTAATCGCCCTGATCTGCTGCTCATCGATAAAAAGGAAAAAGTCGCTACCATTATCGACATTGCAGTACCACTATCTCACAACTTAAGAAAAACTGAGTTAGAAAAACAACGAAAATATGGGAACCTAGGCTTGGAGATTAAGCGTTTATGGAAGTTATCTAAAATAACAATATACCCCATTGTCATATCAACCGAGGGGATAATAACAACTGACCTCACATATACCTTCAAGGCCCTTGGCATTCCTAGGAATATAATCGTTGCCTGTCAGAGGGCGGTACTGCTGCAGACCTGCCACATCACCAGAAAATTCCTCAGTGGAAACTGATAAAGGGAATACGATGAATTTTGTCTCCCTTTAACGAAACTCGACCCTGGCTCCGCCAGAGAAAGAATACTCGTTCTTTTCTAACATAATAATAATAATAATAAGGATTGTCTTTAACTCCGAAGATTAATAAGGAATCTAGTGTTTTCGTTGGCTACGCAGCCCCAGCTGTGACCTACATATTTTGCTATTACTAGCGTGCAATCAGGTGCTCTTTTCTAAGTCAGCTAAAGAATGTTTGCGCCTAAGCTGGTCTTTTAAGCGTTTCTGTGGGGCGACATTAGGCTCAAGTCCTGTATAAACAGGCAATGGGGTTGCCCAATAGATATGCACTATCACAGACTAAACCAGCCTTCGCACTATTTCAAGTAGAGATTGTTATCAGTGTTCCTAAAGCATGAGAGGCGTATCGCAGAAAGTGTGGATTACATAAGAAGAATATTAAAACTGATTTAGGAACATTTGAGGAGGGGTGTCATTGGTTATAGTAGCACTAAACACTGACCTATGGCCTTCCTCGTCACGTGGTAGGCATGTGACGTAGTAACTTATGGACTGTCTGTGACGTGGCAGACATGTGACGTAGTAACCTATGGGCTGCCTGTGACGTGGCAGACATGTGACGTAAGAACCTATGGGCTGCCTGTGACGTGGCAGACATGTGACGTAGTAACCTATGGGCTGTCTGTGAAGTGGCAGACATGTGACGTAGTAACCTATGGGCTACCTGTGACGTGGCAGACCTGTGTCATCGCAACCTATGGGCGACCTCTGACGTGGCAGACAAGTGACGTAGTAACCTATGGGCTACCTGTGACGTGGCAGCTATGTGACGTAGTAATTTATGGCTATCTATGACGTTGCAGACCTGTTGCATCGCAACCTATGGGCGACCTCTGACGTGGCAGACATGTGACGTAGTAACCTATGGGCTACCTCTGACGTGGCAGACATGTGATGTAGCAACCTATGAGATACATGTGTCCTAGCAGTCGTAGCAGACCTGTAACTTGGCAAAGAGCAAATCCTGTTGACTGCCGTCAATTACTGGACTTTTGAAAAGATTAAGTTAGTCTCGGATAGGTATTTCATGTGTACTTACCATTCTCATCTCGTTGAACTGCGTCGGCATAAGTCAACGCCAAGCAGCAAGACAACACCAAAATCAACAACATGCTTCTAGAAGTCTGCAAAGATAAAAGTCAAGATAAACTAATAAAGTGACTTATTTCCTTGAACTATTCATCTACAGATAACTAACCATGAAATTTTAATTGTCTTTACTTTTTTTTAAATTAACAAACTCTCGAAATCTATGCAAAGTATTAAACTCCTTTTAATCAGTGCTCTGAGCTAACTCTAAAATAACAGGAAGTTTAATAGAGAAATAAAGAAACAGATCACAGATTCAAGTATGCGGGTACTTTGACATTTGATGACAGCATGTTAATGGCTAATTGATATATCAACTCTGTAGGCTTATTTTAGTCCAGAACAAGGAACATTTCATATCAGAAACTACTTGTCAATCGTTAATAGAGCTTCAACATGATAGAATCAATATGTTTTAAGGAAGTAGAGATAATTTATTTATAAAATTGCAACACTACAGTAGCGTAGCTAGCTGGGGGAGGAGGGAAAAGAACTTAAAAATCCTCCGGGCCCCCACTTTAGGGGGCTCCCAAATAAGTGTTTCTTATATTAAATATTAAATTTTAATGAAAATGCATGGGCCTCCTAGGAGGTCAAGCCCTCCGGGCCGCCAATTTATTACAAATTCCTAGCTACCCCTGCAACACTACATCACTGGTGATTTAGATTACAAAATACAAAACTGTATTACTATTTATTAATTTTATTACACTTTAAAAAATAAATATTTCTCTTGGCAATTTCTTATACAGCCATCTTTTGTTTTCTTTCCAGACCACACAGAAAATTGTATCATATAGTTGCATTATAAAACAACAGGAATTTTCTATCGTGTGGGGGACCGGGGGGCTTGAACTCTTTGGGGGCCTCAGCAATCTTATATTTTTATTTAAAAAACACGCCTCAAATGTGGGACCTGGGGGATTTTCTAATTTTCCCCCTCCTCTCCCACACCCTAGCTACGCCACTGTATACAATTTTGTGATTAGCATAAATCATAAAATGGCAAGGTGGGGATGTGGTGGGTCTCGGCTTCACATTTCGGTGAAGATTTACATTTTTGAAATTTGAGACTTTTAGGAGTTGACCCCACTCATATGGGTTACCTGTTACCTGTCCCTTAGTCTGGTGGACCGTTGGGGCACCAAGCAAGACTTGTAGACCGTCTTTCTCCATTCCTCTCTATCCTTTGCCCTGTTTAAAACTTCTTTCAATGGTAGGTCTGTTGATTCTTTTATGTTGTCTTCCCATATGTGTACCTGGCATTAATTGGGGAAAGCAAAAGGCGGCAAAACGAAATACAAGATAAGAATACATAAGAACTAACATGTTACAACTAACAGGTTGAGTTAGTGTTGCAGGATATTAAGCTATTGAATGCAAGTCCCTAATATTCCTTGATCAGTAAACACACTTTGGGTCGCGTTAGAGACATACCACAGTGAGAGTAGAGGTTGCCCCAATATATATTGTAACGTGTAGCGACTTTCTCTAGAACTCTTTCTGTTAACACTGCTCAACACGGCATACCAAATAAGACCCCTCAAATTAAGAAAACATTAAGAAACTGGAACAGACAAAAATAGAGCAGTGAGATTCATAACAAATCAATATTCACATTTGACTAGAGTAACAGCTTTAGTAAAATCACTAAATTTAGAATGCCTTCAGGACTGAAGACTCAAAAGCAAAGTAGCAATTACACATAAAACACTGAACCATAATCTTCAAATTCAAAAACAAAATTTAATAAAATACCCAGAAAGACACAAAGAAAAAGGCACATTCCTCGTCCCATATGCTAGGATAAATTTGTACAAAAGCACCTTCCACCCTCAGTGGCGTAGCTAAGGGGGGGGGAGGGAGGGGGAGATTTTGAAAATCCCCCCTGGCCCCCAGTTAGGGGGACCCCAAACGGGTGTCCGAAATTTGTTTGTAAATACATAAATTAATAAATTTGATTGACAAATAGTTTCAATAGGTGTCTTTTGTTTTTCAACATTTATGGATTAAATTTATAAAAAAGACTAAATCTAGATCTAGGTCTATCAGTACGTTGACTTTGTTGACATTTTAAAAATATTTTTCTGACAGAGAAAGTTAAAGCTAGTTTTACATTTTAAAATGCAAATCTTTAATACATTTGTTTTAGATTTTCTTTCCTTTCAAAAGAGATCAACATGTGCTTGCAGCAAAAACTAAGAATATTACTCTCTTTGTTGCCACGAAGAGGGGCGTCCTTAGCAGTGCATGGGGCACTGAATAATGCACCCAAAATGCACTTTGTGTCCAAAAGGATTCGAACCAAATAGTTAAGGTATTGAATTTGGTAATCAAGTTTGTTAACAGCATCTTGTCAAAGGCACTCTACCATCGTCAGTTTAAATAATTCTTTAACGAAATGGAGATTCAGTATTCTGAGCGCCTTCTTCCAAATAAAGTGCGATAGCTTCCAAAGGTATGCGCTGAGACTTTTCGCTTTGTACTTGAAATAAGTACATTCTCAATGATAGAGAAATTTAATTCCTGCATTAGAAAACAACAAATATTTGCAAACATTTTGTTTTATGGTTTATCAAATTAAATGAGCTGAATCTAAAAGTGCAAGAAAAGGGAAAACCGTCATATTTTTTGGGTAGTAGAATTGGTTTGTTTTGAAGAAAAATTTATTCTTTTTGCAGATTAAATTCAGAGAGTTAAGTTACTAATTTTTTAATATCTTAACTTTAAAGAAGTATCGCAATAAAATCAGAACCATTGTTGACACGAATTACATGTAATCAAAACAACCAGAAGAAAGAAAAGACTTTATGGGACGTTGAGTTCTAATGTGGGTCTGTCAATAGAACTGCAAATCGAGCGTGTTGCGACAGAAGTGATGGACAGATTTCATATGGGGATGAAGGACAGATTACAAAGGGTGTGAAAAAATGCAGTGGCGTCACTAGGCAGGTGCGGGGGGTTCGGTCCGCACCGGGTGACACCGATAGGGGGTGACACCCAAGTGTAAAAAGGCACTTTAAAAAATAAAAAAAAATAAAAAATACCAACTTTAAAATGTGACAGAAGCAAAATCATAAAGCTTAGAAATTGTTGAATAAAATTATTCTAAATGGGAAAACATCAATAGCAAGATTTTCTTCTCTGACAAATAGTGGACATGTCCACAACGAGAAACTCGAGAGAAGACTGAAGAACATTTATCAGGCTTTCAAATTAGAAACATTTTGGGAGCAGGACTTTAGCTTCAAAAAATTGACAAGGACGTCATTGCTACGGTGGCGAACTGAAGATGACTTTTCATTGAATAATGAATTTTTTTTTCTTGGGATTGTGGAAATGTTATCCAAATATGAGCGAGTGCTGAAATAATAACTTATACGATCGAAAGTCAGCGATGAAAAAAAAAGTTACTTTCCATGCTTGTACCAAAAAAATATATAAATGTTTTAGCAAACCACTTAAGGGATATACTTATCAGAGATGAGAGACATAAAAGCTGCAAGGTACTCTGGTATCTTGTAGTACAGCACACCTAACATAAATCTCTGAAGTTGTAAGGTATATTAACAGTAGCAATGGTAATGTTGAAATGACAGAAATGTAGGATATTGCTCTGTGGGCCAAATCTGGTGTATCAGTTCTGATAATTTAAAACGACTGAAAAGAGATGGGCTTAACGTATCGATATCATGAGCTCAGGGACATGGTAATGCAGCTACAATGTCAAGAATTCATGAAGAAGTGCAGGCAGTAATAAATGAAGAACAGGAAAGAAACTTGAATGGATGTGTACACCGTTTACTTAAGCTATGTGGTCCAAATTCTTAATCGGAAAATATTTTCTAATTATACTTTCTTGGTTCTCTAGAAAAAGGGTTTTCTTTCTTTGCCGCTAATTTTATTAGATAGGATAATATAATTAATGATAGCGTGTCATATGAACAACTCGCTGGTGTGCTCATGGTGTTGCTGTTAGACCCATGAAAGAACGTTTTTATGAAAGTGTGACGGCGAAAATCTTTGCTGTTTCTCTGAAAATACAAACACTAGAGGCGCAACTCAACGATGATTGCCAGCTGTCTGTGAATACATGCATAACTTTCATTGCTTGACTTTCTTATTGGCAGATGTACTCATAAAAAAAAAGTAAACTAAACACAAAAGTACCTACAAATTTAATTGTTAATTATTTTAAAAGTGATAACTAAGCTCGTGCACTTAAATATTTACTTAAATATTTGAAAATTTAGCTCAAAATGTTATTAAGATAACTTTTCTCAAATCAAACTAGCATGTTAATGCAAAAGAAAAATACGTTTTAACAATATGAAAATATCAGGAAAGTATTCTTAAGATTTACTATTCAAATAGAGAACAAGAAGTAAATACTGAGTGCATCAATCTCTTTTATATTGGGCCTGGCGGCAAGATATGTGAACAGAAATACTAAAACTAGAATACTAGAATGCAGCAAAGTTTTGAAAGACGACAACGAATCTCTACCAGCATTTGAATTAAACCTTTAACTGTTTCTTGCCAAATGCATGTTTACAAGGCGTCATGTGAAAAGAAGCTTTGCAAAACTAAATTTAACTAACAACGTTCTTGATTAAAACATCAACTAACAACGTTCTCTCATTAAAACATCAACTAACAACGTTCTCTCATTAAAACATTAACTAACAACGTTCTCTCATTAAAACATCAACTAACAACGCTCTCTCATTAAAACATTAACTAATAACGTTTTCTCATTAAAACATCAATTAACAACGTTCTTTCATTCAAAATCAACTAATAACGTTCTCTCATTAAAACATCAACTAACAACTTTCTCTCATTAAAACATCAACTAACAACGTTCTCTCATTCAAACATCAACTAATATCGGTCTCTTATTAAATCATGAACTAACAACGTTCTCTGATTAAAACATTAACTACAAACTATTTTTTGAAATCAAATCAAGCAAATCTGTCCATTGAATACAAAGTGCAAGATATATTGAGGTTAAAGTTTTTATTATAAGTTTTCTAATTTGAAATCCTGAAAAGGAAATTTTTTTTTTAAGTTATTGTAAACTTTTATATGTTAAAAACATTCTTTAAAAATCTTTGTACCTATCAATATACTTTTCATTAAGTTGCATTTTTCATTAGTTGTTCTTATGAAACTACCACTATATGTGATTATAATGTTCAAAAGTTTCCATTAAGAGCTGTTTAATGTTTACTTAGGAAAGCATGCTCAGTTGGTTTTTAATTTCTTTCTATTTTAAAAATCGTAGATGTTAATCTGTTTAACGATAATATATAAGAGAAAAAAACATAATCGATACTCATTTAAACTTTGTGTAGCAGCAATCAACGAAATGTATTATTGCGCAAAAAAACAACAAATGAACAACGATAGTTTTTTATTTGAAGAATAAGTGGAACGCTGGGTGGGGTGACACCCTGATTTTACCGCACCGGGTGACACCCACCCTAGTGACGCCTCTGAAAAAATGGATACCTTTAGGTTTCTTTTTGAACCAAGATACCTGTTCGATGATGACACGCTTATGACAAACTGTGTTACTTTTTCCTGTTTGTATGATGAAATAAATGGCAAATCGCTTGTTCGGTGATGTCAATGATGTACCTTTGGGTTTCTTCTTGAACCAATACACTTGGCAGAATTTAAGTCATTGGTTAATATGCATGACTGAATGCATGACGCGTAGGACGTAATCATCTTCTTTTTTGAAGTAACGTCTGTATTGTATAAGATACTTTTAGTATTTAATAAATGTGTTTAATTTAGGGGTGCACCGGGTTGTACCTTCGGTTCCGGATATTTGGCAATTTTCTGTTTTCCCGCCAAATACGTCTCCAGCCGGATATCATATTTTACTACTGGATCAAACCCGATCTGGTCGGTTATCATATATATTACTATCCGACTAAATCCGGCCCCGATCCGATATTAAGAAGTGCCATCCGGTGGACCCGTTGTTGAATTACCTGTAAGGTTATATTGGTATATGTGTTTTTCTAATTATTTCTAAGCATATTAATAAAATATATAATGCCATTCACAAAAAGATACGATAAAGCCACAGAAATTAATATGGCCAAGCATTTTCTGGCATCACTGCATTTTGTTATAATGCTACTCGAAAACAAAAGACAACCTTTATCTGTCCATACAATTTTTATAACTCTGATTAAAACATACAACTCTGAGAAAATACATTTCGATTTTGGTACCCAAATTTTCCTGCTGAAATGCTTTATCGTGGACTATATCTTCACTTGATCTCTTACAAAAAGCTTTGCAGGTTTAAATAGTCATAATTAAATGTGAAAGTGTCAGTGACGTAGCAAGGGGCTTGACCTCTTTAGGGACCACTGCCTTTTGATATAATGACATGGGTTAGGCCTAATGGCGTAATGTAAAAAAACAAAGTTTTGGAAACTCATTTGTGGACATCCCTTACGTGGGTGCTAGGGCGATTTTAAAATTCTGACCCTCACCCTTACCCCACCCTAGGTAGACCACTGATCTATGGTGACTACATTGTAAAATGTTTTTTTTTACAAATATGGTTTGTTTTTTTCTTAAATTTGATAGCAATCTTAGTGTCCCATTGTTTTTGTAACAACTTTTGTATTATTACCTTCTTTTTTTTTTGCTTGTTCCACAGACATGTATAAACCTAATCAGTCTTACAGTCCATATTTGGATATAACAGGACACTTAGAAGAAGAACCAATCAGCGTATTGATTTTGTCGCCAACTGGCAGAAATTACGAAAACACATTTAGAAACTCTCATTGCATTTTGTAGAAATTTGTGGGATCATATGTTATATTCTATTTACATGCAGTGAAAATATGAAGAATTGTGTCTGTAGTCACTCTATTCACTTCTCTGTGAATAGTGTAGCTTTATCTTTTGTCTTAATCACCGTCTTATTTGAAATGTAAACACAACCTAATATTTGAGACGAACTCAATCTATTATTTTAAACACTAACCACACTCTAATATTTGAAACTAAGCACAGCCTAATAGTTAAGTACAAAAGCTAAAGCTTCACCATTCTACATGACTTTCTTACACCTGTGTGGATTGTTAGTATAGAATTTGCTCATATTTAATGACCTAAAACTAGAGAGACTAAGTGGCATCACCCTAATTTGTATATACCAGGGGTCGGCAACCTGCGGATCGCGAGCCGCATGCGGCTCTTTGGGTGTGAAGGTGCGGCACTTTAGTTCTTCACGCAAATATTATTAATTTTAGCGAAACATTTTTTAAGTAGTTCTGAATAGTTTTAAGAGGGTTAGGAAAAAATTCTATCTCTCAGACACCTGTACTCGCTTTTCACCACACCCCTCTCTCCACGTCATCGTCGAATGTTTCTATGAAGGTTTCAATTCGCTTTCAACGCAAGACTGCGTACTTTGGCTGTGGCTTAAATTTTGTTGTTTCAAGTAAATGAGTTAAAAACGACTATGTTCCCAATCTTATAAGCAACCAACAAGTAATGCTAATCGGGCAAGCTTTGTGGTACCACTAGAAATTGCACAAAAAGGCAAACCATTTATAGATAGTGAGTATGTCAAAGACTGCTTCCTACGTGCATCTGAAGAGCTGTTTTGCGATTTCAAAAACAAACCAAAAAATCTTGAAAAAAAATCAAAGGCACGGCACAAGTTGTTCATTTAGTCAGTTATATGTCTTCTTATGGTCAAAAGAATAACTTGAAGGATTGCTACCTTGGGACAAAGTGGAGGGAAAAAAATAGTTGAGGTAATGAATTCGGCAATCAAGATTGTTAACAGCATCTTGTCCAAAGCAATCTACCATCGTCAAATTAAAGAATTCTTAAACAAAATGGAGACTTAGTATTCTGAGCTACTTCCTAATTAAGTGCGATAGCTTGCCAAAGGTGTGGTGTTGAGAGGTTTTGCTTTGTGCTTGAATGAAATAAATAAATTCCTTAATGATAAAGGCATTAATCTCCCTGTAATAGAAAGCGACAAATATTTGCAAACATTTTATTTTATGGTTGATATAGAAGAGAAATTAAATGAGCTGAAACTAAAACTGCAAGGAAAGGGAAACCCATCCTATGTTTTGGTAGAAGAATTGGCTTATTTTGAAGAAAAAATAATTCTTTTCGCAGAACATATTGAGAGTTAAGTCAGTTAATTTTAAATGTCTAAAGCAGTATCGCAATAAAATCAGAGCTACTGTTGACACGAATTACTTTCTAGCATTATGGAATGGAAAATTTACAGAGTTAAAAAAATCAAGTTAGAAAAGTTAGAGCTCCAGAAATGTATGAACGTAACGCAACAAAAATGGACAGTTTTCAAAGAAATGCCGCGAGTTGATTCGCCGCATGGAATAATCTTCGAGATTGCAACAGTGAGGGCATTCGGATTTCTGACTATCTTCGGATCGACATATTCGTGCGAAAAAGCGTTTTTCTTTTAATGCATATAATTAAAAGCAAAGTAATAAGCCAACTAACAATTGAAAGTTTAGAGTCGTGTTTGAAACTAAAAACAACAAGTTATGAGCCATGTATCTAACTTTGTAAGACCATGCGAAGCCAACGTTTCCATTGAATTTGTTTGTTTAATTGTTTGTTATATAAGTTCAACTTAGTGTTTAAGAAAATGTTTAACTCCTTTAGTTGTTTCCGAAATAAAAAAATAATTATCTTATAACACAATATATATATAGAGAGGGGCGCAGTGGTCGAATGGTTAAGCGCTCGGCTTCCGAAACTGAGGTGCTGGGTTCGAATCGCGGTGAAGACTGACATTTTGAATTTCGGGATTTTTAGGGCGCCCCTGAGTCCACCCAGCTCTAATGGGTACCTGACATTAGATGGGGAAAGTAAAGGCGGTTGGTCGTTGTCCTGGCCACATAACACCCTGCTCGTTAACCGTTGGCCAAAGAAACAGATGACCTTAACATCATCTGCCCCATAGAACG
Source organism: Biomphalaria straminea (assembly GCA_021533235.1). Classification (NCBI taxonomy): domain Eukaryota; kingdom Metazoa; phylum Mollusca; class Gastropoda; family Planorbidae; genus Biomphalaria; species Biomphalaria straminea. The sequence continues at coordinate 5,505,695 of JADKLZ010071522.1, read as the reverse complement.
CAAGGTCTGAAGGGGACACACACACATACACACACACATATATATATAATATATATATTTTTTAATTTGGTGTGACAAAGACTACTTATATTTCAATAAACGGATTATTTTAGTACCAAAAAATTGATTGTGTAAGTACTATTAATTGTTGCAAGAAAAAAAGTGCGGCTCTTTAAAACTTTAAAATTGTGTAAATTGTAATTTTTGGCTCTTTCGACTCAAAAGGTTGTCGACCCCTGGTATATACTAACCACTACCATAATCATACCTCTAATAGAGCCTATTGTATATAATGATTGACAAGCATTTGGGGTCAATCTACCTCCCGTAGAAACACCCGTATTTAAATCCTACTCTTTACAGTAGGAGCACAAACAAGAGATCCTTACAATACTTTCTTGAGGAACTATTTATTAAGAGCAGGCTTGGACTGGGCCGCCGGGACACTGGGAAATTCCTAGTGGGCCGGCTGTAGCCAACTTGCCAAAAGAAAGTTATTATATTTTTAATTTTAACTGAAATTTCCGTTGATTATATGATAGCTTCAAATAATAGTTTGTATTCAAATTAACCAAACTGAAACAACAAGATCATTACTTTACGTTTGGAACCTGGTTAAATACAATTTCTCCGGGCCGGTTTCATATATGGTGCTATTCCAGTTTCTTAAATTTGGTAATGGGTGACGTCACTAAAAAAAGCGGTAGAAGTTGTTACTTTATTTGGGATTTTAAACACATGTGCAGTCTTTCTTCGGGAATCATATTTACAATTTGATGTTTGGCGTGAATTTAGCAAATTGAAATACATATAAGTAATTAGTGAAAGTATAGAAAACCAACCACTTGAAAGTGCGAAAGATAAATTTCGTGTAAATGTTCACAACATGGTTATAATAATAATAATAATAATAATGTAACACCTAACCAACAAGAGAATGATTCAATGTCGGCAATAAGCAATGAGCTACAGTCAAAATTCTCTACTCTCATGGACCGCTATAGAAACATTAATCTCAACTCCAGGCCTCGTATCCCTAAGCTAAATGTCAAAAAAGAGACAAACACTTATATTAATGAAATAAATAAAGTTTTAATAAACTATTTTGAAACACCAAAAAATTTGTTCGAGTCTACATACTGCGCTGCTGTGGCTGTCACGGAGCTCTCAGGACAAAAGACCTTCGAGCTTGGTCCAATTAAACAGGGATCTAAAAAACGTGTGCCAGCATGGAAAAAGCGCCTTGAAGATACTATAAATCAGCTGAGGAGCCAAATGGACACAATTGGACAATACCTAGGAAATAACCATTCCGCAAAAATTCTCAAAAAATTAAATCCCATATTAAGAACTAATGGAATCAAACTGACGGACTGTGACTGCCACACACGACTCTTATGTTTGAAAGATACGCTGAGACAGAAAGTTCAACTAAAGGGAGCTAGGTTAAAGCGCTACAATGAAACCACTAAGAGGAAAGAGCACAATGCTTTATTTCAACACAATAGAAAACAGTTCTTCCATAAACTAAGTAATAATGATGCTGACGAAATTCCAAACATTGACAACAGTAAACACCCCTCGTTTATCGACTATTGGGCAGCGCTTTGGTCCGACCCTTTACATTACAACGTACAGGCTGACTGGATCGATGAAATCCAAACTACTAACAACTTCATACCAGAAATGCCTGATGAGGATTTCACAGCTGAGGAAGTCTCAACAGCTATATCGAAAACGCACAACTGGACTGCCCCTGGGCCTGACAATATACACAACTATTGGTTGAAAAAACTAACAGCCATTCATATACCACTAACATCGAGTTTTAACGTCTTAATATCAGAACCATCTTCAATGCTGATAGAACTCACTGAAGGTAGAACATCTCTACTCTCCAAAAAAGGTGACCCGAATCAACCATCAAACTATCGCCCTATCACTTGTCTGTCAGTTGTCTATAAATTATTAACTTCACTATTAAAAAATAAAATGTATAAATTTTGCTCTGCCCATAAGCTACTTGCAGAGGAACAACAAGGTTGCATCGAAGAGTCCATGGGCTGTAAATTACAGCTAACTATTGATGGTATTGTACTGCACCAAGCTTATAGAAGAAAAAGAAACTTGCACATGTGCTACATCGACTACAAAAAAGCATTCGATTCAGTCCCACATGATTGGCGGCTGATGATAACCCTGGAGATTCACAGAATAAACCCAAGAATAAAGCAATTACTGAAAGTCTGTATGGATAATTGGAAGATAAGTCTACACCTCAATCGCTATAATCTAGGCTCTGTGGACATTAGAAGAGGCATATACCAAGGTGACTCACTATCTCCGCTCTGGTTCTGCCTAGCTATAAACCCACTATCTAAATTACTCCATAGCACGACAAACGGCTTTAGGGTTGACACTAAATGTACAAAATGTGTGTCTCACCTGTTATACATGGATGATTTAAAGCTATATGCTGAAAACGAGCAAAAGCTGCACACCTTAATCAAAACGTTTAAACGCTTTAGTGATGATATCTGCATGTCTTTTGGCTTGGATAAGTGCGGTATACTAAGCGTAATAAAGGGCAAGGCAGCCAACACTAACATTGCATGTGAAGGAATCGAGGAACTTGACTCTGCCTCCCTTTATAAATATCTTGGGATAAACCAGAATGCCAAGGTAAACCATAAAAAATTAAAAGAGGACTTTCTTGGTAAATACAAGCAAAGAATTAATAAAATTCTCAATACAAAACTGTCTGGCGGTAACCTCATCACTGCAATAAATAGTTGGGCCGTCCCAGTGCTCCTATACACTTTCGGCGTAATCAAATGGACTGAAACTGACCTACACGACATTGACAGGCTCACGAGGAAATTATTAACCAAATTTCGATGCCTACATCCCAAGTCCTCCACCATAAGGTTATACCTGCCCAGAAAGGATGGAGGCCGTGGATTGCAGAACATCTTCAAACTATGTAAGACGCAAGTATCAAAAATACGATCAAAACTGCACGCCTCCAGCAACGAACTAATTTCCTTCCTACGCAGGTACGACTCCGATGCGACCCCTCTGAACCTACACAATGTTGATGTTAATATCGGACTGGACGACGCAGGGCATGAGATTCGTCAATGGGAAGAAAAAACACTCCACGGAAAATTCCCGGCTTTATTACATGGGGACAACATTGACAAGACCGCTTCCTTAGCGTGGCTCAAAGCAGGTCATCTCTACCCTGAAACTGAAGGCTTTGTTACAGCAATACAGGACAGAGTAATTAGGACAAAAAATACGAGAAACATATCCTAAAACTCAATATTGTTGACAAATGCCGAAAATGTGGAAATGTTGGTGAGTCAATTGAAAACATAATGGCAGGATGTTCAGCCCTATCGGAATCTGCCTACTTAGGTCGCCATAACCAAGTTGCAAAACTGATACACCAGCACTTGGCTTTGACGCACAATTTGATCGGGAAGGATACTCCTCCTTATTACAAATACTCACCACAAGAGGTTCTCGAATCTACTGA
>JADKLZ010071522.1:5468016-5486245 GCA_021533235.1 Biomphalaria straminea | reverse complement strand
GTCAAACAAAAGGGTAACTGAAGTCAGGGGTCAGAGGCCAGACAAAGGGTAGCCAGGGTCAGATGTCATACAAAAGGGTAATTGGAGTCAGGGGTCAGAGGTCAGACAAAAGGGTAGCCGGGTCAGATGTCATACAAAAGGGTAGCTGGAGTCAGAGGTCAGGCAAAAAGGTTACCCGGGGTCAGAGGTCAGATAAAAGGTAGTTGGGGTCAGAAGTCATGCAAAAGAGTAGCTGGGGTCAGGGGTCAGGCAAAAAGGTTGCTGGGGTCACGGGTCATGCAAAAAAATGTAACTGGGGTGAGAAGTCAGACAAAAGTGGTGCTGGGTCAGGGATGATAGAATTGCGGGTGACTCGTTCCCTTAAAGAAAGCGGGGCCAGGAATGTTATATTGTAGTTATGAGGCTTATATGTCACCATTTAAATAAAAGTTATTCCAGCATCTTTAATGATAGCTACTAGTGACAATTAAGGATAACTCAGTAGTTCAATAGTACATGCAGGTCAACAGAAGGGTGGACCGTAGTTGCCGTGACTATACACATATGGAACAATACAAACAATCTTTGACTAGGGAACAATCGTAAATGATTAACCTGTTGAATTTAACCAATTTAAAAATACTATAAAATTATGCATGTTGTTGAATCTGTAATTTTCTTAATTTATTTTTACTTCTACACAAATTTTACAGTGGAGTGTAGGACTCTAACTGAATATACAGTGAGTACTTAAATTACTTAGTTGATATAAAATAAAGAAATGTTAATTGTGTCATTGTATTACCTTAATTATATTTCACACCATATTTTATTAATATCATTCCCATTTCTGGTTGTCCTATTGTGACATTATTTAATCTATTGCTATATATTATTGAGATTATTTACCAATCTACAGGTTCAACATCTAAAACAGAAAGAAAAACATTCTATTGTGACAGTGATCAGATATTATTATTTAAATTCAATAATACACTAAAATAAAATAAAAATATGTAGTATAAACATTGTTGATTAAAAGTGTTTTGTTTTAGGATAATTGGGTTTGTTGTTTGTTTGTGCGTATTTGTCGATGTGGTTAGTTAGTGTTTAGATACTAAGAGCCTTACTATTAGGACTTTTACAAAGTTTATATCAACTCACTTTGTCTTACTGTCTGTTTGTTTGTCTGTCTGTCTGCGTGTCTGATAATATGTGTGTACACCTCATTTTTTCGACACCCATACTCGTATCAGCTTAACATGGGGGTGGGGAGGTGAAATCAGGTTTAGACAGGGGAAATAATTGGGACGAAAATAAATAAACAATAATTAATGCTGCGATAAAATTGACTGACGCTATCAGCAAGCTTTTAGGCTTTGTCACGCATTAGCGTATGACATTTTTTGCCCAAAATTTTTTGAATGAGTGTTTGAGCTCAGTAGTGGTTCATGTAAAGAACAAGAGTTAATTTAGATTAACGGTCCTCAACCTTTTTAGGACCGCAACCCCCTAATACGATTTCCTAATATGCAGGAACCTCCAACTGTATTCCTGTTTTGTTCATAGGCCTAGGTAAATGTAATCTAACCTATATCGTATGTATTTTCATGGATAGACGCTAAACACAAAAAAAAGAATTATATAATTGTAAATAGTGTAAAATAAATGTATTTTATAATTAAAATGAAAACAAAAAAAAATGTCAGTATTATCAGTATTGCATTTGATTTACTTTTCTATTGCATATTCATTATATTCATTTGCATACTTGTAGAAAAATGTGAAATGTAAGGCAAAACGTGATATTAAATAAGGTCAACTATATTGTTACACATTAGTAAATAAGCCAACGTTAGTGGGAAGACTGGATTCTTGTGGGAGTCTTTGTAAAGTAAAGTAAAATGTAGACTGTCCCCTTCTGACCTTGCGATCTATGGGACAGATGATGTTAAGGTCATCTTTTTCTTTGGCCAACGGTTAACAAGCAGGGTGTTATGTGGCCAGCACAATGACCAACCACCTTTACTTTCCCCAACTAAAGTCACGTACCCATTAGAGTTGGGTGGACTCAGGGGCGCCCTAAAAATCCCGAAATTCAAAATCTTGGTCTTTACCGGGGTTCGAACCCATGACCTCAGGTTTGGAAGCCAAGCGCTTAACCATTCGAAAACCGCGTCCCCGGGATCACTGTAAATGTCATCTTTACCAATTAGTCTACTTCAGGCATGTCAAACTCATTAAGGTGTATACGCCACATATAAAATTTACTATGACCTGAAGGGCAATAGACAAAAACCAGTTTAAAATAGCCAATTTAATAATACAATAAAATTATGCATTTTGTTGTATCTGTACGTCCCTTAGTTTCTTGTACTTTTACACACATTTTACAGTTAATAAAACAATGTGACTGAATATGTAGTGAGTACGAAAACTACTTAGTTAAGATTATTTAAAGTAATGTCTATTGTGTAAATTAAAAAAAAAAACAATAGAATAGTTTAATTAATGTAATTGCTTTACCTTATTTAGCTAGAATTGTAGTACTAAAATTACTTAATTACTATGATTACGCATTATTTTCGTTGTCCTGATGCTTGACATCTTTTCTGGGATACAATTTTCTTAATGCCATGTTGAAGTTTGCTTGCCACTGACACTTTCATCGCTGATGACAAATTTTCAACATTTTAGCAAATGAAAATGGGGATATAAAATATTCTTGCTCGTATGAAACGAAGGTGACCGGTCACTTTATCTCCGGTCACTTCATCCACGGTCACTTCATCCCCGGTCATTTCATCCCCGGTCACTTCATCCCGGTCACTTCATCCCCTGGTCACTTCATCCCCCGGTCACTTCATCCCCCGGTCATTTCATCCCCTGGTCATTTCATCCCCCGGTCATTTCATCCCCTGATATTTTCATCATTTGATCATTTTGTGTAACAAATTGTATTTTTAAAAATTATTAAATGAGCAATATTTAATGTATTCATTTTTTATTTAAATGACACAATTGTAACACGATGGATTAGAATAAAATTAAATTTAAATGTCATTAAAAACTATACAAAATAAATATGCAATAAGCACTCAGGCAATTAATTTTAAGGTTATTGGAACCTGATCATGACGGATATTTATGTTCACATAAATATAGGCCCACCAGTTTCAATATCTAAAGTGAATATCAATTAACATATTACATACTTACATATACATGTAGCAATGATATATCGATAGAAATAAATTCCTATAACACAATTTGCAATTTTAATGTTTAAAAGGATATCAAGCAAAACGTATACAGGCGACATGATATCCGGAGGATGGGTGAAGTCCGCCTTTATTAAAAAATAAATTAAATCTTATTTCAAGGCTAAAAAATGACGCTCTCATTTTCAAGAAAGAGCGATTGCAAAATAAAATAAAGTGAAACATGGTCGTACTTCCACCACACCTTGGCCTTTGATGATAAGCTATCAGCGGCTCGGTCATAGCTATTCTAATCGTACTTCTATCTATCAAAAGATTTCCACTAATTGTACCACACCTTGGTCTTTGATGATAAGTTATCAGCCGAATGGTCATAATTATTCTAATCGCACTTCTATCTCTCAAAAGATTCCCACTACTTTTACCACACTTTGGCCTTTGATCATTACGCTACAGTTAAGTACACATCCAGATTTACCGTATATAATATAAGATTTCACATTAAGAATACAATGTGGAAGAGGAAACACCATAAACGCATTAGTAACATGTCATAAAATGTCAAAAAGCATTCTACATAATAATATTTATATATAAAATATTTAATTGAGGATGAAATGACCGGGGGATGAAGTGACCGGGGGATGAAGTGACCGGGGATGAAGTGACCGGGAACCTGAAACGAAATCACGTAAACGGTCATTGAAAACATAAAATAACGATTCTAGGTGTAGGACTTGTTTACCAATTGACAGGAAGGTAAGCTTTAGGCAAATAAAGGGATTGGTTCCTTGTTGGGCTTTTAGAGTCCCATAAATAATCTTATGTGAAGTGTAATGTATCAATTAGTTTGGATCGGTCATGTAATTAAATCTGTAATAAATCCAGACTAGCAATATGAAATTTGTGCCATTATAAATTTCTTGCGTTTAGCTTTCTCAATACGCTATTGGACCAGTTGGAAAAGGAGAGCAGCATGGGAAAAAGGGTTGTTCCGAAGTGAAAAATACCGTGATTGGTTTTTAAATCGATACAAAAAACAGCTTCATCAAGGAAACTAATTCAGCTTAAACAACTTCTGACAAGTAGTTTCCCTTGTTGGATAAAAAACAAAATCATTTATTAACACTAATTAATTAAATAATAAGTTATTTAAAAAAAAAAAACTTGTAAAAATTCACTCTGTCTCGTAAAAAAAAAAAAATTACGTTATTTCTCACACAGCAATATCAGATCAAGCTGAAATTGTGCACAATCATTTATTATACCTTACAACATAAGCATAGGTAGCCATAGCAGAGTGCGGGGCCCTCAGGCTATATATACCGTACCACGCCCACATCAGGCTAACGGGTTCACCTGCCTCTAAAACAGCAGGCCTTAGAGTTGTTCATAAACATAGCACCTTTGGTAGGTAGCAGAGTGGTTACCGTGTTGGCTTGAGACGCCTGAGAAGACTTCAGCCGGAGTTCCGATTTAGGTCGTTGTCCCTTTTTTACTTTATAAATGCTTTTATATATTGCTAGTCTAGAGCTATTACAAATTTAATTGCATGAGTTATCCAAACTAAATAATACTAGCACGCTTACTACAAGTATAGCTTTTTTTTCTTTTTTTAAGTGTTTCTTAGGTTTTATTCTTGTTTTATTACTCTTTTAACAGGTTCAAGATATAATTGTGCAGGATTTTTTCTTTGCCTATTAATCGTGTAACGCATATAACTGTTGGATGTAAATTTTTTACTAGACAGAGTGAGTTGTTGCAAAATGAATAAAAATAAAACTGTTAAATGGTTCACAAACTCTGATTTGACCATTATAAGTTGTACATTCTGTCAGGGAGGGTTTTCAGGCTCATACAGGGGATGACTTATGGGTCCGGGTCTTCCCTATAATATGACATATTATATAATTAATTAAAGTTCACATAGCGCACCTCAATTTCGGTGACATAGCTCAATATATCACAAGGTGTCATAGATGCACGGGCCCTACAATCTTATAAACAACACACTCTCTGTGTCAGACATGACCATGACAGAGTCCCAAAGCCTGCGGCCCTAAACGAAATTAAGGATCAATCCTTAACAAATGCTATTGGCAAGATCGCAATAAAACGATTCAAGATCTACAACATTCAGCAGACCGTGAACTAAACCAACTTACCCAAAACTTGGGAAAAAAACACTAAATACAAATCGCCATCACAAAGAAGCCACCATTGACCCACTTACACCGAGGCAACCAAAAAATGACAACAACTCGCACCTTAGAAACAGAAACTCGCAAAACTTATGGTGTAATGAAAAGAATACCAATCCCAATGCGCATAACAAGCTGTGCATGACACATTTATAATTATCTTCCAGTTTTGCTTAATGTTTTTTTTATTTTGATCATGGCAATAAAGGTGATAATTAAATTCGTATAAAATGTTCTTGTTTTTAGTATTCAATGAAGAGTTGAATAAATAAATGGGGACTGGTCATTTTATTCCTATTCATTTCATCCCCGGTCGCTTCATCCCGCTCACTTTATCTCCGGCCCTTTCATATTCAGTCACTCCATATCCAGGTATCTTCCTACCCGGTCTTTTCATCTTTGGTCACTTCAATCCCAGTCATTTCATCCACGGTCATTTTTCCCATGGTCACATCATCTACGGTCCTTGCATCCCTAATTAAAACAATTGTTTGTCATTGTGTAATTGTGTTCTTTGGATGTTTACCTTTAAGCACTCATTAAATGTAATAAATAAATATGTTTACTTAGAATAATTTTTGATAGTTTGGACATGTTATTATAGAGTTCCACTCCTCTCTTCATACTTGTATAGAAATGAAATAATAGATGTAACTAAGTCGACCTATCGTAATGCGGGCTTTGTATTTAGTGATATTGTTTCTGTTTGATTTAGGGATGTCAATATTCTCCTACGCATATAGCATGATGTAATGATACAAAGGTCAAGGTTGGTGGAAGTAGAGAAAATACGTCCAAGGTGTGGTGGAAGTAGTGGAAATCTTTTGGGAGATGAGAACACTTATGATCTTGCCGCTGATAACTTATCTCCTGTCGGCATTCTTTCACTTTATCTTTTTGTATTTTTTTTTCCCTTTAATATGAGAGTATCATTTCAAACCCTGATAAAACTGTGTATATATTGTAATAAACGCAGACTTACCAAACAAATTAAAAATGATCATTTAATGATATACAGTGTACAACAAAATGAATAAAAGAATCGTCTTCTGTACCTACAATCAATAATTTATCTTATTGATTTCAATTACCACGCAAGCTCTATATCAATAGATGTTAGATTTTTTTTTAATGACATTCAATTCTATTTTTATTAAATGTGTAACCTTGTTTGTCAAGTAAATGAAAATAAATAGATATAATATTGTTAATTTCATACTTTCTACAATTATTACTTGTTGGACTATGGGGAGAACTGACCAGTGTATAAAATGAACTGGGGTTAAAGTGAACGAAAGGAACTGACTGGGATTCAAATAAGGGGTCCTTCGTAAATGACGTCATGCTCTAGGGGGTAGGAGGGTCGAGAAAATGTGACACTTTGTGACAAGAGGGGAGGGGGGTTTTGCGATTTTGTGACGTCACAATTTTAAAATTCAGACAAAACACAAATAAAATATTTTTTTTTTTTAATCTTCCAAAATCTTTAGAGCTTTAGACGAAGCGATTCAAACAAATCCAGCTGAAGGTTCGCGAAAAAAAAAGGACGGCCATCCATAGTTGAAAGCCAAATTAAATAAAAAAAAATGAAACGATAATCAAATTTGCAATTTATGGTGGCGCAGCGGTCGATAAGTGTAGATGCAAAACACTGCGAATCATAAAGACTGTAAGAGTTGAATGAAGAACTGAAACGAGAAGGATTTCAAGTTGGTAGATCGACAGTCTATTATCACCTCAGTCCTAGAAATGTAATAACAATCGACGGCATGAAACATGTCACAACGGTCCCAGTAAGATTAATCAAAGCAGTTAAAAAACATGCATAAGAGCCATCCAGACACTAAGTTCTGCACAGCCGCGATAGAAAATCTTAAAGAACTGACTAGCTTTTTGGGTCCAGCTGAAGTTTCATTAATCAGCCAGGACGATAAAGCTAAACTTCCAATTGGTCTTCCTGCTGCGTACGAACAAGCACTACTACTAATGCATCTTGAATACAAAGTAAAGCTGTATGATCACAACTTTTGTGACGTGACGCAGAAAAGGGGACGGGGTCTGAGAATTTGTGACACTTTGTGACAAGGGGGGAGGGTGGTCAAAAAAGGCCATTTTTGTGTGAGGTCATTTACGAATGACCCCTAACTAGACTTTAATAAATATATCGCACCTGAGAGCATATAAGCCTTAGCTGGGTTTTTATTAGAACAACTTGATGATACAGTTTTAACTTAAACAACTGTTCGCAACAATAAAGTTTTAGAAGAAATAAATAGAATTCTAATTTATTGGGTGACTGTGTAGTTAAATTAATATTAAATTGATTTTCTTTTCTAAATTATTTTCTATTACATATTATAACTACCGGGTCTTAGTCCTGGTGAAAACTTGTATTTTTAATTTCAGGATCTTCAAGCGCCATATGACACTTGTTGAGCGTAGACTACAGAAACAGATGACCTTAATTCTATTGATTCTATTATTGGTGGGCATTTTTTTTTACTAGTATAGGTATAAAGTGTTACATTTTTATTGTCACTTGTGTGTGATTATGCGTCTAGATATACATAATCGCTATAACATTTTTCCTTAAAACAAGATGTGGTTCTACTTGTTTTAATTGTTTGTATTTTTAAGCGATGTACTGCATAGTGATTCTTAAGATTAAGTTTCAAAATAAATAGTGGTGTTTTTAGTGGTCGCGTCATTTTCTCTAAGTTAACAATTTCTTTTTTTCTTTCTAAGAAATAACTAGCTTCAAATCGTGCAAGTCTTAAATGAAATAGGTTACAAGGACAGTTTGTTTGGAAACACAAATTCAACATCGGCACCCGAAGTGGTCCACCCAGGAAGGTAAAAAGGCAGGTTTCAATATTCTCAGAAAGAATTAAAAAAAAAAAAAATGAAATTGTATCAAAGGCAAATGGCAGATAAGAATGGAGAAAGAAGGTTGACAGATCTTGTGTGGTTCTTCAAAGGTTCATCAGACTTATAGCGTCTTTTCCCCTTTTGGGGGCCACTAAATATGTAATTTTCTTTTATGTATTAGCGTCCATTGAAAAATGATGGAATTCTTTGTCAAACTGCTAATGATGGTGTCCTGAACAAAAAATCAATCGCCTTTCCTGTCTCAACTGAATGTCGGTTTATTAGACTTTGACATAATGAGATTAATGACGTTTTGAAAAGCTTAAACAACTGTCCTCCTCATAATTCAAACTTACAACTAACAACTTACCAGCTTACTAATTTTACATTATTTGATATCGTGTAATTTGTGTATATTTTTTAGTGTTATTTGGTCATAACAATATGTCCATAACATGACATAGTTCTTTGCAAAGTAACTGTAACTATTCTAGGTTTTTATGGAAGTGTTTTTCTTGGTTATTCTTGCGTCCTGCAATGAAACGGCTAGCATAATAATGCCCTACATATTCTAGCCCATCGGAGCGTTTTGAGAAATGTCTTGAACATTAACTGTTAATATCTCATCCGTCATGATCTGTCCCTTGACTTTCGTCCTAAGGGTGCTGTGACTTTCCGGAAACCAAATCTCTCCACTTTTCCAAGTCAGCAGCTGTTCTTATTGGCAATCTTTGTGTGTGTGTTTGTATCTTAGACAAGGGAAAGAATTTGTACATAACTAAGGTGGTGGTATAAGCTAAATTAGTCCCCTTTACAGCGCGTCGTTTAAGTCTTATCTAACACAAAATGAAAATAGGACGAGACTTAGAAACAATAGATAATTATATAATCTTCCATTTCTATGGGGTTTCCTCTAGCAGAGTGGTTATCATGTTGGCTTTACAAGACTTAGAACGAAATGTATATCTAATGTTCCTCCCGCAGCGAGGCCCCCACACCAAAAAAAAAAAAAAAAAAAAAAAAAAAAAAAAAAAGCCTAAATTAGTAAAGATCGAAAATTTTTTAACAAATCGGGTTCAATATTGGTCACAGTAATTTACATTTAAAATGAATTTGTTGGTTTAAAGGTTAAACTAACTTTTACACTATACGATATATGCGTGGCGAAAGAAAAAAAAAACTTTGAAATAAAATGTACCAAGTTTGACATAGATCAACTAGACCAGTAAAACCTAAACAAAGTGCCACTGATACCGTAAAGTATCTCAATTAATGTACTTTTGTACTACATCTATAATTTAGTCCAGTGGTTCCCAAATTTTTCCTTAACGGAACACTTCACATATTGTGCGTACTTAGCACTACACTTGGCTTTTTGTTTTAAAGAGAATTAATATTGGACTACTAGTTAATTATTCCAGTAGTTCGTGGAAAACCTATTCAGTCCTCGTGGAGCACTAGGGTTTCACGGAACACAGTCTGCGAAACACTGGTTTAGTGTAACAGAGTTTAAAAAAACAAAAAGAAGTGAGTACTACAACGAATTATTTAAGACCATAGAAAGAAATCTTTCCTCAGGGGCTATAATAAAGGTGCATGGTCATTAATATGTTCTCAAGAATATAATTACGTATGTGCAAAAAAAACTTCCGCAAGAAAAAAAAAGAGAAGGCAGCGGGCAGTGTTTAAACCCGTGATGATGGTGATTATAATCTAGAGTACACAACACACGATCAAAGGCTAAGATCGGAAAGGGTCTTACAAAAATTGAGTAATGACATTCTGTTTTCATATATTATGTAAATAATCTGATGTAAATAGCAGATGAGCTTCCTCATACTAAAAAGAGAGCATAACAATGTGGGAGAGTAAGTGTCAAAGTTAACAGATCTTTAAACCTACACAGAAGAAAAACAATTATAAGCTTCTAGTTGCCATCTAGTATAGTTGCAATGATGCAATGTAATGGATATGTGTATCTTGAAGATGGGATGTAGGTTTCAACTATAATGAACAAACATTTATGTTATATAACAATTTAATAGACTTACTGGGCAAGCATACATTTTAATTTTTGAGTCTTCTACGAATGTTTTAAATAATGTTTCTTCACGTAGTTAAAGACCATCAAGAAAACAAAATTCAAATTAGGATAGTATGGACATGTATCCCATTTGGCTTCCTTATATGAATCTCATTGTTACTACCTAGATTATCCGGATGAACAAACTACACAACTCTATTAACTCCCTTGAAACCAGCTTCTTAATATTCCGCACTAGTCGACAAGCGGCATAACATACGCTACTATTTTGCAGGGCAGGCCTTAGGCACTGCAACATATGCGAGCGCAGTGGGTCCCGCACTTTCTTTGTACCCGTGCTAATTTTTAGGTGTATAAATTATTAAATTAAACCATTTTATAACATATAACAGATTTCCCGCGGCCTCTTGATTTATCAGGAGCCCCTGGAAATCTCCTGAAATTGCAACATATAGGCCTACGAAAAAGTCCTGGAAATTTACGGAAATAATTAAAATCTTTTAAAATTATCCGGAAATATATACATACATAAATATTGAAAATGAAAGTGATATTAATTAAAGTAATCCGAATACAATAGAAAATACATGTTTTCAAGTTACATGAAGTTACTTACTTTTTTCAGTCTATATTTATTAATGTCTATGGCTATGCTATATTGTAAATGAAAATAGTGCGGATTTGGATACACCATTTTCTATTCACAGCATGCTGCGCCATGGGATCTTCCCATTTACTTGTTGCTTGTGTGTTTGAACTTTTGAACTTGTCGACTCTGAGAATTATATATATAGAGAGAGATTGAGGACTCCTAAGGCACTAGTATTAAGGATGGCTGCCTGGTCGTGCGGTTTGCGAGATGGATTGTCGTTTGGATTTATCGATGATCCAGTGTTCAAACCCTGACCGTTCACATCCTCCGTCTTCTTGCAGGAGGTTTAGACTAAGAATGAAACTATCTTCAACTCTGAAGGAACATCCGAAACGTGTAAAACATTTTACAAACAAACAAAAACAAGTATTTAGGCAATTCTTTGACAGTGACTCATTCTATTTAATATTAAAATTTACAAGTACAATATTTCTTTCTTCTAAAAATTGTCATGCTTTTATATATAAGAATTAGTATTCACTAGTCGACACACGCCGTAGCATACGCCGCTTTTCTTTTCAGGGTCGGCCTTAGGGCACTGCAACTTATTCAACCGCAGTGGGTACCGCACTTTCATAGGCAAAGAATGCAAAGACGAATTTATTTCCTAATACAAACTCTTGATTATCACTTATTATCCGTATCCCTACCAAAAACTGGGTCATACGCAATTCGTTTCGAATAGGGCCCCGCAATAGTTTAGTCCGGTCCTGCTATTTAGTGGCTGGTGAATACAGAGAAGAGTGCATATTCCCCCCCCCCTCCCGCTCTTCTCACTTGGAGTAACTCTAGTCTGACTTGCAGAAAAAGAAAAGAGTTATCTTTCCAAGACATCTTGGTGGTGTCAAAAAATGGCAAGGCAATGACGAGCATTTGATGACCATTAAGCGCACAGTGCTACATCCAGTCAGAGCCTGTGAAAACTCGGATATCATAATGTATTTTTATTTGCTGACACATCGGCTGCGTGAAGTGGATGGAACTGCTGTGTGGTCGAGATCGTTCCATCCAAACCTGATGCCCAAGTTTTCATTTCGCTAAACGTGACCCCAAAAGAGTGGACCTGGATGTTGATTACTGGAAGACAAAGCCCACGACCGCTTTACTGGGAGAGAGATTGGATCAAAAAAAAAAAAAAAAATGAAGCTTTAAAAAGTTAAAAAGCATTGGCGTCATCGCTGGATTAAAATCGAGCCAAACAAAAGCTAGTTCCTCTACCACCAAAGCTAATTAAAATTTTACCTGCGCTGCACCTAAATTTGAATGTCTCTTATCATACCTTTAAATTACAGACTATCCTTTAAAGAGAGGAGAATTATATTTCACGGGTATCCATTTTAATCTAGTCATGCATGTTAATTAGAGACTTACACTCTGCTACAGCACATGAAAAAAAAAGATCTACCAGACATTTTTAACTATTGAAAGAGGCCAACAATAACAGTACTTTTGGCTCTGTGTATGATCAGCAACAATTTCATTCAGTTCCAGGCACTTTGAAATGCTTGATGACATTTTAAGAGGCATTTCTTTTATGTGATTACTAAAAGTGCAACACAAAACATGGCCAGGTGCATATATTAGAAATAAAAACTATTTTGTAGAAGAATGAGTTACAACAGTATATTGCTTTTATTGCAATTCATATAAAAAAAAAACAACAAAAAAAACCTCTTGTTACGAGAAAAGAAATTATGTTTTATTACAATTAATCTGCTTCAGAAGTATAGTATCATATATATACCTTTCGATCTACGTGGCAGAATATGTAATCTGTTTCTACAGCATACGTTAACCGTTAAACGAGAGTGTCTTGTAGGCAGCAAAATGACTAACTTTAAATTTTTCCAAACTAATGTCAAGCACCCATTAAAGCTGGTAGGACTCAGAGGCTCCCAAAGATAACGAAATTATAAATCCTATTCTTCACCAGGATTCGAACATGGGATCTCTTGGTTTGGAAGCGATGCGCTCTACCACTCAGCCAACGCGCCTTTTAATCTGCGTATAGCTTGTATTTAATGACAAATATAAATATGAGAAATAGAAGTAAATATAACTTTTTAAAAAAAGATTTTGTATTATATGCTTATGTGGTAAATTACAATATATATCATTAAAATTGTGATGGTAGTGTCAGCTCAAAGTGCACTCATATTAAAAACATATTACGTAGTTTCTAGAACTATTTTCGTACTTCGAAATCAGATTATTGACACTGTAAGCTAGAGATCTCTGTGCCCGCACTGACATAAATAAAGTATACAAGTTTCATGAATGGGTTGTTTTGTTATTAAGTTATCGGAATATTTAACCCGAATTTGTCGCCGTGACATCATTTGATGTATTCAACAAATTAATCATTCAACCAATAACAGTACTAATAATTTATTATAATATAAATCGAATTTTTTATTTTTTTATTTTTAAATTTTTAAAATTAGATTTTAAGCGAATACAATCATTTAGTATTTTAATATTGTAATGATAAACAGACCAACTGTTTAGGTTAACTCTAAACTCTTTAACGTTTAGATGAAGCCAAGAGTGTAGACGTTTCTAATTAACCCTTAAAATCTCACAATAACCTTCTCAACCTTTGTACATGTCCAGTGGCGTAGCTATGGTGGGGGAGGCAGGGGAAAATTAGAAAATTTCTCCGGGCCCCCACTTGAGGGTGGCCTACAAATGAGTGTTTTTATTACAGTAAATATTAAATATTAAACGAAATACTCCAAGAGTTTCAGCTACCTCTCGAGCTCCAGTTTCTAGCAATTCCGCCCTAAAACTTACATTTGCATTCAAATGCAAAATATTCAGGGCGCATCTGGGTTTATATAGTGTAAAACACTGAACTAATGTTTAAACTTTGGAATCCTTATTATTATTATCATTATATTAAAGCTCATTACCTCATTTCAATACGCCTATGAAGACCTGCCAGAAACTTTAGACTTAGACTTAGGTCCTCCGCGCCGTTTTGCGCATTGGGCGCAAGATGTCTCCATAAAGATCTGTCATTGGCAATGTCTGCAGCCTCCTCCCACCTGGTGTCCACTGTTCTGAGGTCCTCCATGAAGGTATGATGCCAAGTTATACGAGGACGTCCCTGTTTGCGTTCTCCTCGTATTGGCCTCCATGTCATCGCAATTGTTGGTATGCGTAGTTCATTTTGTCGTAGAACATGTCCCGCAAACCTCATGCGACGTTCTGTCACAACCTCACTAAGTGTTCGACTCCCAGTTCGGCATAGGATATCCTTGTTTGAGACTCGATCTGTGTAACTGACTCTCAGAATCCGTTTCAGCCATTTGTTATGATGCTGCCAAGGTAAGGGAACTTGTCCAACTCTTCAAGCTTTGACTCGCCAAGTCTGACAGGGGCACCCTTTGCCTTATAGTCCACTCACACAATTTTTGTTTTATCCAAGTTTATGCGGAGGCCAATTTTGGGTGCCTCTCTATCTAGGCTCTTCGTCATTTCTTGTATACTTTTATTTGTAGCCCCAAGTAGTGCAACGTCATCGGCGAAGTCCAAGTCCGTGATTCGGTTTTGTTCACACCATGGAATACCAAAGGCAGTCTGGTTCATTGCTTTCCTCATTATGTAGTCGATGGCTAGGAGGAAAAGGAAGGGAGATAAGATGCACCCCTGTCTCACACCTGTCTCGATGCTAAAAAACTCTGTTGTTCCTCCTTCTGTTTTAATTATTATTATAGCTTTTATATAGCGCTACTTTCATGCTTATAGCATGCTCAGAGCGCTTTGGTCCAATCTCATTTGTGGACCAGTGGGGGGAGGGGGTATCTAGGAGCTGGTTTACCGTGCTGCCTTTGGGAGCTCAGTAAACACAACTCTGCCCGAGTCGGGTGTCGAACTTCGAGCCCCCTTCTAGGTAGCCAAGCAAGCCAAGTTCAAGCCGCACTTGGCCTTTCGACCACGCTTCCCACTCCCACTTAATGCAGCAACTAGACTGACTGTATAGGTGTCGTAGGATCTGAACGAATTTTTCTGGGATGCCGTATTCTCTAGCTATTTTCCAAAGTGATTCTCGGTGGACACTATCAAATGCTTTCTTAAAGTCTACGAAACTGATCGCTAGCCGTTGTTGGTACTCAAGACTTTGTTCTATGATATTTCGTAGAACGAAGATGTGCTTTGCACAAGATCTGCCTCTTCGGAATCGGAATATTTTTCCAAATGTTTTTCCATTCTTTTCCATTTCCATTTTTCCAAATGAACACCTGTCCGAGAGGTGTTCATTAATAATAAAACAACAATACAATAATTGACCATTTGGTTTAGAGACATAAACACGTCCTTTAATTCTAAAGTGCCTTTGGTTCTGCTAAATCAGCAGTTCTCAACCTTTTAAGCTCGATGATCCCCTTTTACTATTCTAAGATATGTTGCGTTCCCCAAC
This sequence comes from Biomphalaria straminea, assembly GCA_021533235.1. Lineage (NCBI taxonomy): Eukaryota > Metazoa > Mollusca > Gastropoda > Planorbidae > Biomphalaria > Biomphalaria straminea. The sequence goes on along the minus strand of JADKLZ010071522.1, from coordinate 5,470,857 downwards.
AATTATACAAATGTTGCTCAGATCCTTAGTAAATGTGTTTTTGTTAATGGCATATAAACGTAATTTGCATATGAATATTTCATAGATGTATGTATTGCCAAAGTTTTACATTGAATACCAAAACATTAAGCAAGTGACATAAATGCTTGAAATGTTTCTCCATAGAATAAAACTCCAAATAAAAGAGATTAAATGATCTTCATGGTGTGTATTTAATAAGTTTTCTATCAGCCATATTTATGTTTTATAGTTATAAAACAATTGGAAAGGCATGACGGAGCCCTGATTGTGATCAGGGTAATAGTAAACTACAGTGCTTTAATTGTTACGACACTCTGACAATGATTATGTTTCGCCAGATGGAGAACAGTCTTTGCAAGATTACAAAGAACGTTATCTTATGCATTACGTCTTTTTCCGTATTTAGCCATGCTAGATAACAAACAGGATTGAAAACCAAAAATATATTATCGAAATTGAAGTAAGAAAGTGCAACACAGACAAAGACAAAACGCTAAATCCAGATTTGTGTAACTGACATTACAGAGAAATGAATTGTCGATACATCTCTATTAATGAGTTCAATAAACTCTTTCTTTCTCCGAAACATCTTCACGTTTGACTGTAATATGATTTCTCTGTGCAACTGCTAGCATCAAGCGGTAGGTCAGTTTTGAAAAGTAGGAAGGATCGGATTTTTTCCAGACTAATCGAGGCATGTTGCATTTGATCCATTCATGAAGATTTTCATTGCCTGTTGTATTGTTGTAGCAGTATCTTCGTTATTAATTCTATTCAATTAATCATACAGTGAGGTCCGATGACTTTTTGTGACTTATTCTGTACCAAACGTTGAAAACCATACCGACATACTAGCAAACTTGGAAAACCATATGTGGAAACACCACAGATAATTCCGAGTAATTTTTTTAAATGAGCAAACATTACTTATCCAATACATTACAAGCATTACTTTTAAAAAAAGAAGATAATTACGTCCTACATATTTGTCTGATATAAATTTTATATTGAATTCATTTCAAGAGGTTAGCAAAAGAGAAACTCTTCTTTAAGATTATATGTCTAATCGTACCTCTAAATTACTCGGAATCCAGGTTGGTAAAGCTCGGATATTAAGTACTAAAATGGCGTTGCAGTTACGTAGATTCGGCTTATATAACTTAAGTCGTAGATACATTTTCATGGGTTGTTGTCCTATGATAGACTATTAAACGATAACTGTAAACAGAATCGTTTTTCACTTTCGTCATGACGTTACCATAGAAATAATATCTATTTTTCTGCAACTTTGTGTTATGTATTAATTTACAATAATTTATATGTGTTAAAGATACTCAAACTAAACTAGAAAATCCTAGATACTTTTTATTGCTCGACTATACGAAATCTGCTAACATACGGAATAACTTGTTGGCAAGGCAACGCCTCTTCTAAACTGTTGCGACGTCTAGAAAACATCATAAAAAGGGCACGAAAAGTTACACACACAACAATACCACATTTAAAGGAACTCTTTGAACAAAAGTGCCTAAGAAAAATTGAAAAAATCTTGGATGACAAGGGCCACCCGCTTCATCAAAACAAGAACGGAGCTGTACAAAAAATCGTTCGTACCTCACTCGGTCAGACATTATCACCGCCACTCGTTGATCAGGGAACATGAAAAGCACAAAGATACCTGTGTTTAGTCGCTGAATGAAGTCTTTATGTTGTGTCTGTTGTATTTATATATATATGTTTCTGTTTGTGTTGTCTTTATATGAGAAAAGAGTCCTTGAAATCACAACAAATTTCAGTAAGGATCAATACAACAGTCTTAGTCTTAGTCATATGATGCGATAATGTAAATCATTCTGATTTAGTTTTCTATGCTCGAATTACAATTTAAAACAAAATGTAACTTCGAATGGAAACAAGTTTAATACGTTACAATACACACACAAAAATCAATGATTTGATGGGTTTATGCGACCCCAGGCTAATCGTCATTCGACCCCTAAAGCGGTCGCGATTCACAGGTTGAGAACCTCTGGGCTAATGATAAGGAAGTTTTCATTAGAGATAAATACAAGACTGTTTCAAATATGTGTTTCTTAATTGCATTCCCTGGACTTAATTTTTTGCTTGCTGTTAAAACATTGTACAGATTTGTATTAAGCACTGACATAGCACTTTAAAGAAAAAAAAGTTGTTATTATATTTTTTGTATTGAAAGCTGCAACTAATTGCCTAAAATAATAATTGTAACAAAAATGCAGTTTATAACACTATTAATTATCTTAAGATAAATGAACCTGATATTGCATACTAAATGTATTTTTTCTCTTTCAAAATTAATAAATATTCTTTGTGTGTAAATATAGTATTTTGTAAAAGATAAGTAACATAACTTAACAATTAAAATATGAAAAAAAAATATTTTTGATAATAACATCAGCAACCGTTGGCATATTGTGTTACATATTATGTAAATGATTGTCTTTCCTTTAAAGTGTAAATACCTGTATGTCATTGAAATAATTATGTAAATTACATTTTATAACATTATTTATTGTCTTAACTTAGGTCTACTTTGTAATAGGGTTTTTCTGTATACAAAACTGCTAGCATAAATCAGGGGTCGGCAACCTTTTGAGTCGAAAGAGCCGAAAATTACAATTTACAAAATTTTAAAGGTTCAAAGAGCAGCACTTTTTTTTTTTTGTGGATGTAGATATTACTTACACATTTTTGATTTTTACTATTAAAAAATTCGTTTATTGAAATATAAGTGGTGTTTGTCACAACAAATTAAATTATATATTAATAAATAAATATATA
>JADKLZ010071522.1:5452425-5465016 GCA_021533235.1 Biomphalaria straminea | reverse complement strand
AGTTAAGTTAAACTTATATAACAAACAATTAAACAAACAAAATTCAATGGGAACGTTGGCTTCGCATGGTTTTAAAAAGTTAGATACATTTGGCTCATAACTTGTTTTTAGTTTCAAACACGACTCTAAACTTTCAATTGTTAGTTGGCTTCTTACTTTGCGTTTAATTACATTCATGACAAAAAAAAACGCTTTCTCGCACGAATATGTCGATCCGAAGATAATCATCAATCCAAATGCCCTCACTGTAGCAATCTGGAAGATTATTCCATGCGCCGAATCAACTCGCGGCATTTCTTTGAAAACTATCCACTTTGTTGCATTAAGTTCATACATTTCTGGAGCTCTAACTTTTCTATCTTAATTTTCCATTCCATAAAGCTAGAAATCCCGTATCAATTCCAAATGGATCAATGTGGATTTAGTAACTTTGTGTTGAGAGGATTTACTAGGAATGGTAAAATGGTTTTGTTGGTTTTGAACTGCTCAAATCTGTCAAAAAAATTATCTTTGATTTTTTTAAACTGTGCTCAAGTAATTCGTGTCAACAGTAGCTCTTATTTATTGCAATACTGCTTTAGACATTGAAAATGAATTGACTTAACTCTCAATATCTTCTGCGAAAAGAATTAATTTTTCTTAAAAAAAAAACAAAAAAAAATTCTTCTACCAAAACATAGGATGGGTTTGCCTTATCCTTGCAGTTTTAGTTTCAGCTCATTTAATTTCTCTTTTATATGACTTTCTTGCAAATATGTCCATCTCTCTAAATGACTTTCTCTCAAATATGTCCATCTTTCTAAATGACTTTCTCTCAAACATATCCATCTCTCTAAATGACTTTCTTGCAAGTATGTCGATCTTTCTAAATGACTTTCTCTCAAACATATCCATCTCTCTAAATGACTTTCTTGCAAGTATGTCCATCTCTCTAAATGACTTTCTTGCAAATATGTCCCGAGGTAGTATTTCTTTAAGTTATTCTTTTGGACCATAAGAAGACATATAACTGACTAAATGAGAAACTTGTGCCGTGTCTTTGATTTTTTTTTTCAAGTTTTTTTTTTCGTTTGTTTTTTAAAACGGCGAAACAATCTTCAGATGCACGTAGGAAGCAGTCTTTGACATACTCACCATCTATAAATATTTTGCCTTTTTTGTGCAATTTCTAGTGGTACCACAAAGCTTGACCGATTAGCATTACTTGTAGAGTGCATATAAGATTGAGAAGATAATCGCTTCTAACTCATTTACTTGAAAGAACAAAATTTACGTCACAGCCAAAGCACGCAGTCTTGCGTCGAAAGCGAATTAAAACCTACATAGAAATATTCGACGATGGCGTCCATTCGAGAACTTCTGATGGACTGGTAACATAGACGACGTGTGTACAGGGGGAGGGGTTTGGTGAAAGGCTAGTACAAGTAGCTGAGAGATAGAGTTTGTGCCTTACCCTCTTTAAACTATTCAGAACTACTTTAAAAAAGGTTTCGATAAAATTAATAATATTTGCGAGTAGAACTAAAGAGCCGCAGCTTCACACTCAAAGAGCCGCATGCGGCTCGCAATCCGCGGGTTGCCGACCCCTGGCTTAAATGATTTTAAAAAATTAGAATTTGAGCTTTTTGAAAAGAAAAAAAATAGCGGTTGCATCAGAACTTTGAATGGTCTAAATTATTGTGATGTCAGATTTTCATTTTCTCTTCTAATTTCTGAGATCTCTAAACGGGAAGGACGGACACACGGACAGACAGGTCACACAAAACTAATAGCGTCTTTTCTTCTTTCGGGGGCCGCTCTAAACATAATTACTTATTTTACGCTCTGAATAATAAAACGTAGCAAGATAAAAGAATCATTGATTAGAGAGTAACTGACAGTAAGCATGGTCTGAAAGGGGAACTTTACTTTACTTTTGTTTGTATAATTACAAGTTTTAAGTATTATGTATTATTTTTGGATCTATCAGTTGTTGAACGACTATAGTTTATCTCCTTGAGACTTGCTCCCGACCAAATGAGCTCAACCGAGAATCTAAGCCATGTGGGGAAAACATGTTTTGGACGAAAATTGGCCAGATTATTACCTTCAATGTTCGATTGGCATAAAGCAGGGACCACTTTCTTCGATGAGAGTTATTCTAGACCGCCATGTGACAGCTACCACCCACATTAATAGTGAGTGATATTGCTATGATTTTTTATTATTATTATTTTATTAAAGAAAGTATTTTATACCCAATAAAAGAGCTAGGTATTATGTCGCATCCAATTAGAGATCGAGTTTACACTAAACTCCGCCTACAGAACTTTTCTAAAAAAAAATTCATTGACATGTTGTTGATATGTGTCAATTTACCCTCATGCTGAAGGTGTTAGTATATTTTTCGGAAATTCTATTTAAGCTTCTGATCTTTCCTGCAAGTAAGCGAGCGGCTTTTACTTAAGCTTTTATCCTTCAAGTGCTGTCTGATTTAAAATAGTAAGGATATTTTTTTTCATTTTTTTTTTTAAATTAGAGCGTGCTCAGCGCATTATGGCCCAATCTCTTTTTTTTTTTGTGCCGAGATTTGAACGCCAACCTTCCTGGGTAGTACTGAAGCGGTTAATGCCAGTGTGACAGTATATAGGCTCTGTCTTCTAATCCGAAAAAAATTAGCGCAGTATTTCATTGGACCATACAAAGCACTGCATTTTTTTGCCACATCTAACGCAGAAGAAACTGTTGTCTACGGGAGATATGGTCACATCGTTTCCCTGTGATCTTTGGGTCTAAAATATTTGTCCCGCTCAAGACTGAAAATAGCGAATGAATATTCGCATTCGATTTGAGTATAACCATTAGTAAAATAACTAAACTTAAAAACACTCCAGGATACAATATTTAAATGCAAAGGAGCAAAAAGAAAATACATAAAACGCTGAGCTTTATAAATGCTAAAAAAAACAACAACTTAATAAAATAGTCAGACACAAAAACTACTTTCTTATTCTCTATGCCAGGATAAATTCGTACAAGTACCCTAGTGTCATTAAGGCTTGAGGCTGGAAGCCTGAATCAGCCAGGACTTTTAAAAATCTAAAAAGCTTACCCTGCTAGATTAATGTTTGTTTATTACGACAGGCTATGCGTGCCGTTTTTCTTTAAAAAAAGACCGTAATTTATAAGACAAGAAAGAAAAAAAGGTCAACTAATACACTCTTTTCATTATGGTTCCAGCAAATGTTGCTTCCAGTGGTTTTGTTTTGTTTCACGGTGCTGGTAGCAGCTGATGAGACTGAGGTAAGTAGCTAAAAGCACTTATTAGAAATTAACAGAACATTCTTTATGAGAAGTGTTTTACAAAGCTTATTTCAACACACTCTGACTGTCTGGCAAGAATATTGTGCACGTTGTTTCTCCGACACCCAATCAAGCTGAAATTTTGGAAAATTATGTCTTTAACCTTACTATACAAGAATACTGTTTTAAAAAAATCAACCAATTAGTTAATTTAACTATTGTTAAAAAAATAATTTTGTTTGGTATCTTAAAAAAAGGAAAGAAATAGTACTCGACAAAAGTGTTGGTAATACATTTTATAATCACGATTACTACGCTTTTAATATAGCATCGTTTAAAGACAGATTCGGGTTTAGTTATAGGCCTATAAATCTAGTGTTCAATGATGGTGCAGAAAACGTTCCCGAACTTCGATTTTTCTATTTTACTCTGTAATAAATACCAGTCGACCCACGGTGTATCAAACACCGCTATTTAATGACGGTTTAACACTTCCTGAAAGAGACAGCTGTCCAAATGGGGTGGGTTTAAATACATTTACTGTTCAAAGTTAAACTTTTATCCGCATTTCCGGTTGCTGATACTAATGGCACGAACTGTGTATTACATTGATATTTATTTTATTTTATTTTTACACTAATTAATAATTTTGTTAAAAGCAAAATATTTGTTTTAAGTCAATGAAAACCAAAGACAGCTTGAGTCCTCACTAAATAGTAAACACAGGGACAATACTACTAAGGAATCTATCTCAGAGTTAGAAGTTGAATTTTAGTTTTGCCTATCTTCTGTAGGGAAAAAAAAAATTTTCCTCAAGATAATGGCTTGTTTTATGTTCATATTAAAATATCATTCAACATTGATAGATTTCTTTCTAACTAAAGTTATATAACTAATTTCAATAATTATCTAGTTATAACCAGTGACGGTACTCGGTGTTGTAGGAGGCGCGGTGGATGAGCGGTAAAGCGCTTGGCTTCTGAACCGAGGGTCCCGGGTTCAAATCCTGGTGAAGACTGGGATTTTTATTTCGGGATCCTTGGGCGCCTCTGAGTCCACCCAGCTCTAATGGGTACCTGACATTAGTTAGGGAAAAGTAAAGGCGGTTGGTAGTTGTGTTGGCCACATGACACCATCGTTAACCGCAGGCCACAGAATCAGATGACCTTTACATCATCAGCCCTTTAGACCACAAGGTCTGTAAGGGAAACTTTACTTTTTTACTCAGTGATGTTTTGCCCAACTCTTAACTACTAATAAATTAATTATAAACGTTAAGTTAAAATACAAGAAAAATAATATTTTTCCCCATTTTGAAAAAGGTGCCAGTACGCCGTACCTATGCCTACCGTCACCAAAAAAAATCCGGATTATAAGTATATATATTTGTTATACACAAATATTAATTGCCCAGATAAAGAATGTGTTATAATTCTGGTAACACCTCTCAAGACAGAAAGAGAGAAAGAACGTGAGAGAGAAAGAGAGGAAGAGGGAGAGAAAGAGGGTAAGAGGAATACAACGACTAGCCTTTAGAAGACCTAATTTAAAAGTTTTCCCAAAGTATAAATGGTGACAGTACTGCTAAAAATAATCAGTTCCGAAGACAGTAAGTTTTTCCATTTAATGTATATTTCATTCGGAAGTAAATTTATTTCCAGTGCTAACAGTCTGTCTGTCTTCCGAGCCCACATAATTTCTTCCTCTTCCCATTTACTGATCACTTCGAAATTTTGCGTAGTAAATCATTGTCAGTGACAGCACATAAATCAATAAAAAATGTGCTGACCAGTAACTGGTAGGTACGGTAATTAATTTTGTTAAAGGATAGATAAATCCTACAGTATTCAGAGCATTTGTGCGTTTCTTTCCATTCTTTTTAAAATAACAAGTAACACAGACATTAAATTGATTTTCAATTTCTGTCACAATATTTATTCGCGATCATTAAATTATAAATGGAAATTAAAAAATGTTAATCTATATTATATTTCTCAAAAGAATTAGGTCAGACCGGCAACACAATGCAACAAGTAATCTATTTTTAGCTCCATTAATCATTTTTTTAACGCATTGGCTTTACTTATTTTATAATGCGAAAAATTAGAACCATATTTAAAACTCGAATTATTTATGTATTTAATAGTCAAAGAGAAGTTTTCTAGAGCGCAATTACTCTATAATTCTTTAGAAAAAAATCCATTGACTTGCAAAAGACCTTTAATACGAGTATTTGTGAACAATTGTGGTGGGAAAAAAAAAGCATTAGCAAGGTTAGAGATTATAAATGACTATATTTTGTTAAAAATGTGTTTGATTTCTTTTAAAGCAATAGCTTAACAGACAAATACTTATAGGGATGTTAAATCGACAGGATGGCGCAGGGAATCTGTTGTAAGTAATAAAATGGCTTAATTTAATAATTTTTACACTTTAAATTAGAGCGGGTCCTATAAAATTGCGGGTCCTATGAAATGCGGGCCCCACTGCGGTCGTTATAAATGACTATATTTTGTTAAAAATGTGTTTGATTTCTTTTAAAGCAATAGCTTAACAGACAAATAATTATAGGGATGTTAAATCGACAGGATGGCGCGGGGAATCTGTTGTAAGTAATAAAATGGCTTAATTTAATAATTTTTACACTTTAAATTAGAGCGGGTCCTATAAAATTGCGGGTCCTATGAAATGCGGGCCCCACTGCGGTCGCCGGCCCTGGTAAATAGCGGCGTATGCTATGCCGCCGGTCAACTAGTTTTTTATATTTTAATGACATGTTTTTATAAGTCTTATATCTATCTCGTAAAATATAATCAATTAAGAAAACATGATTTTTAATAACTTAATGCTGTCTTTATTAGAATTTAATCTTGTTTTCTACAAAGATTATTATATTAAATTTTCAACTTACGAAAGCGACACTCTCACTCATTAAATACAAAATATCATTAATATAAATTTCGTAAGATATTACGGTTCCAATGTAAATAATTTATATGGTGACAAATCTGCAAACAAATCTGTTTCAGAGTTGGTAGGGATACTTTTTTTTTATATTAAATTAGATGTTTAATTAATCATTATAAATAAAACAATGTCTTTTTCACACAATTTAAACTATTGTAAAGACACTCTATCCAAACTTTTTGCGAATATTGTGTAATAGGAGGAAGCCGATTTAAAGAAATCGACAAATACGGCTCTAAATAAGTAACTCTTTTTAAGTGTAATAAATCACAAATACTGAGCAATGGGCTCCACGAAACACTGTCTATACAATTGTTTCACCAGGGTTGTGTGATCGAAGGGCCCAGTACGCTTGAACTTGGCTTGGCTACCTTTGAAAGAGGCTTAAGGTTCGACACCCGAGCGAGAGCGCCTAAAGGCCTTCTCCCCAACTGCTTCACAAAAGAGATTGGACCATAGCGCTCGTTCCACTTCTTCAGCGCCGTACTCATAGTAAATATCTCTTCCCGCAAGACATCCATACTACTGCTCTTTTCTTGCATTGCTAACTGAGGCTGTACATTATCAGCCTCTATTTCAAACTGTACATTATCAGCCTCTATTTCAAACAGATATGAGTCTGGATATTTTATCTTTTTCCAGCAGAGTTTGACTAAGAATGCTTTATGAGTCTTTTTTTTATTATTGTGAGGCATTTCATTTATCGACACTTGATCTATAAAATCTTTCAATTCTGTTTAATGTGTGTCGGGTGATTGCAATCACATGATTACCATCTATCCCCCAGCACCAGATTTAAAACAATATCAAATTTTACAAAATAAGAGATATATTTATTTTAATATTCGTAATACATATCATATTTTTTTTACCAGAAAGATTAATTACTTTTTCATTTAAACAATAATAAAAATATGTGTCATTCTTTTAAAGTATTTTTTTTTACCTTTTCCTATCCCTTAGTCTGTAAGACCGTAAGGGCACTAAGCATGATTTGTCTACCATCTTTCTCCTTTGTCTCTGTCTTTTCCCTTAGTTAGAACCTCTTTTAATTGTAGACCCGTCCATCTTTTTATGTCGCCCTCCCATCGCTTGCTCTGTATGCCTCTTAATCTTTTTCCTGGTACTGTTACATGAAGGAAGGCCTTTGAAAACCCTGAAGATCTTGTAATATGGCTATAGATTTTTACCGTGCGTTTTTTAAGTTAGCAGGTCATCATGGCGTGTGCATTAAGAATATGACCATGACCAGGGAACGCATCAGTGTGGTTTTGGTGTCTTTGTCTCTCTATATTGTTTAAAGCACGTTGCACATGATAAAAAATAACTATATTTAAAACAACTACATAGAAAACGGAAAAAAATATTACTTCTGGTAATGCGTTCGAAGTATGTTGCTTGTTTCATAAAGGAGAGATTCAATATATATATATATATACAGGGCCGGTCTTAGGCCACTGCAGCCTATGCGGTCGCAGTGGGCCCCGCGCTATCATAGGCCCCGCGCTAATTCAAGGTGTAATTATTAAATAACAAAATATAAACGAAAATTTTTTTTTTAAATCTCCTGTATTTATTAAAATATGAAAAAAATTGATCTCCATAAAAATAGACAAAATTGTCATCTGTGGGAGCGGAAAAAGCCAATCCTACGCGCGATAAAAAAAAAGGCATTGGCAGATTTCATGTAATAAAATTTAATAATCGGACGAATTTTCACCTTAATCGAAAGTTCCAATACTTTATTTACTTTTATAGTCAATGGCATGCTATTGGTTACTATGCTCGTAAAGTAGGCCTACAGATCGCAATTTTTAACTGAGTAAAGAATGAATAAGATTCAAAGTCGATTTTATTGTTTTTATTATACAAAATTGAAAATTTCACTTATTATCCTTATTCCCACACAAACTAGGCCCCGCGCAATCAGTTTCGCATAGGGCCCCGCAATTGCTAGGACCGGCCCTGTATATATACATATATATATATGTATATATATATATGTTATATGTGTGTGTGTGTGTGTGTATAACTCTTCGTCTTTCAATCATGCAGGAAAGTCATGGAAACTGGCACCAGGAAAGATAACTATTTTATCTCTGCAAGTCGGGCTAGAGCTAGAGTCTCCGATAAAAAGAGGGAGGGATTAGAACAGGAGTCGGCAACCTTTTGAGTCGAAAGAGACAAAATTTAAAATTTCCAAATTTCAAAGTTTTTAAAGAGCCGCAAAGTTTTTTCTTGCCAACTATAAATACTTCTCACACAATGAATTTTTCTAATAAAAAAAAAAAAATTACATGTGTTTTCACAACAAATCAGACAACGTGTATATATATGGCATTATTAGATTTTTTTTCGGTAACAACCAAAGAAGGTAAACATTTACTTACAATACTAACTTCAATAACAAACAATAGAGTAAACAATTTATATGGGAGCGATGGCTTCGCAAGTTTTAGAAAGTTTGGATACATTTGGCTTATAACTTGTTTTTATTTTCAAACACAACTCTAAATTTTCAAATGTTAGTTGGCTTCTTATTTTACTGATAATTCTATTCATGCCAGAGAACGCTTGCTTGCTCGAATATATCGATCCAAGATAGCCAGCACTCCAAATGCCAACTTCTTCACCTCGCTGTAGCAGTATGGAAGACCATGCGCAAAATCAACTCGCGGCATTCCTTTTAAAACTGTCCACTTTTGTTGCGTTACGTACACATGTCTGGACTTCCAACTTTTCAACTCTGTAAATTTTCACCCCCACTTTACTTTTTAAATCGATCAATTGCATGTCTAGAGATCCAGTATTAATCCCAAACAGATTAATGCGGATTGTGTTACTATTTGTGTTGAGAGAATCTACTAGAAATGCTAGAAAGGTTTTGTTGGTTTTTAAAATGCCCAAATCTGTCAAGAAATTCATCTTTGATTTTTTTTATACCTGTGCTGAAGTAATATGTGTCAAAAGTTGCACTGATTTTATCGAGATACTGCTTTAGACATTCAAAATGAAGTAATTGACCTCTAATCTGCAAAAAAAAAAGAAGTTTTCTTCAAAACAAACCAATTCCTCTACGAAAACAAAGGTTGGGTTTTACTTTTCTTGCAGTTTTAGATTCATCTCATTTCATTACTCTGTTATATCAATCATAAAGTAAAATTTTGCAACTATTTGTCGTGTGATAAATGCACTAATCATTACGAAATGTATTTATTTCATTCAAGCACAAAGCTAAACGTTTCATCACCTTTTCCTTTGAAAAGACATATCACTTTTTTGGGAAGAAGGAGATCGGAATACTGAGTCTCCATTTCGTTTAAGTTTCAGTGGTAGAGTGCTTTTGACAAGATGTTGTTAATAATCTTGATTACCAGATTCAAGACCTCATCTATTTCGGTCGGTATCATTTTGGGCACAAAGCGTTTCTTGGTGCATTATTCAGTGAAACGTAAGACTTTCTTGTTTTGTTTTGCTCAGACGAATCATTGTTGCCATTTTATTTTTTTACTGTCATGCTTCTGGCTCTATCCCTTGCTATTTAAATGATTTTATTTAAATCGATCTTATTGTCTTTAAGGTATTTTTGCATTGCAAACGCTCTATCGTCCATATAGTTTGTCATGAGGTAACTTGTGCATGTCTTTATGTCGCAAAGACTCATCTATAGCAAGTGATAAGGCAGAAGTAAGTTGAATATCTTCCACCTGCAATATATTACATTTGAAGACATTTTAGCTATACTGTCTTGTACTGTTTCAGCAGATAGTAGAAATTTGTTTTTTTTCAAGATTTCTGGTTTGTTTTTTTGAAATCAGGTGCACGTAGAAAGCAGTCTTTGACATAAACATCTTTAAATGGTTTGCCTTTTTCTGAAATTTCTAGTAGTACGCAAAATTTGCCATAATAGCATTACTTGAAATTGCTTCTAACTTTGAGAAGATAATTCGCTTCATTTACTTGAAACAACAAACTATACGTCGCAGTCAAAGCACGTGGTTAAAATGTCAGTTCGTTTTGCATCAAAAAGAATTAAAACCCAAATAGAAACATCCGACGACGGCTTCACTTGAGAGCTTCCGACAGACTGACAACAGTGAGGACGTGTGTATTGGGGTGTGAAGAAAAGTGAGCATAATCGGCTGAGAGACCGAATTCGTTAAACAATTCTTAACTATTAAAAAAATGTTTTGATAAAATAAAACATATTTTCGTAAGGAACTAAAGAGCCGCAGCTTCACACCCAGAGAGCCGCATGTGGCTCGCGTTCCGCGGGTTGCCGACCCCTGGAATAGAACTAGTAATCTTCCATGATTCGGAAACCACTACGCAGTTTATCTCTTATATTGGTCTATTAACTGACATAAAAATGAGAACGAAGAAGATGATGTCACTAAATAGCAGGGCCGGACTTAACAGTTGCGTAAGCCTATGCGAAACGGATAGCGGGGAACCAAGTTTAGATAGGGATACGGATAATATGGAAAATTAAGAGTTTGTATTAGAAAATAAATCCTTTGCATTTTTTTCTTTACTACGTACAGAAGTTATTTACGAGCATTGCCTGTAGCTAAGTCATACAGTATATCATAAGAATTCTGTTTCCTACATAGATTACGCTCAATAACAAGAATTACCAAATGTTTCAATCTATCGACGAGAATTGTTGACTTCAAGAAATTCTTCATTCTTTTGAGGCGAGAAAAGTTTCTTTCATCAGATTCTACAATTACGGGTATTGCATAATGCCGTTTTTTTTTACGCACGTAGGGTTGGAATTTTTCATATTGAATGACACACAAAAATAACAATGTTGTCTACATTTCAGGAGTTTTGTGGATTTTTTAAAAGATTTTGAAACTTTCCGGAGATTTCCAGGACCTTTTCGTATATATATAGTTCGTCCATCGTGTTCGATGATGACCACTTTGTCATCCAGTGGGCTGAGGGCTTTGCACTGGGGTTTTGTGGCTGGTGAGACCTATGCGAGCCCGGAATGTTCGGCCGCACTCTGGGCAGGTAATTCCAGCTGGAGCTAGTGTCGTTTGCCTTGCTTTCCTTCTCTGGCGTTTTTCTTTCGCAAGCGTTGTTCTTTTTTCCTCAGCGACCTGTGCGCCGGATCTCACAGCGCGGCGCCATGATGCTCTGTCATGTGCCTCTGTCTCCCAGGTGCCTGGGTCAATGTTGAACTCCTTTAGAGAAGCTTTGAGGGTGTCTTTGTAGCGCTTTTTTTGACCACCTTGCGAGCGCTTGCCTTCTCTTAATTGGCCATACATGAGACGTTTTGGGATGCGGTGGTCCTCCATCCTGCACACGTGTCCTGCCCATCGCAGCTGGGAATGCATCAGGATTGTGTGGATGCTTTTCAAACCAGCTCTTTGAAGGACTTCAGTATCTGGCATTCTGTCCTGCCATTTGACATTTAGTATTTTTCTTAGACATGTCATGTGAAAGTGATTTAGTTTCTTGGCATGTCTTCTGTATACTGTCCATGTTTCTGAGGCATAGAGCAATGTAGGTAGGATGACGGCTCGGTAGACCCCTAGCTTAGTGTTTGTGGTGATACCACGTCTGTTCCAAACATTGTTTGATAGTCTGCCATATGATGCACTGGCCTTGGCGATGCGAAGGTTGATTTCGTTATCGATATTTCCATTTCTGGAGAGTGTGCTGCCAAGATATGTGAATTTGTCCACTGCATTTATATCGTGTCCATTTATAGTGATGCTTGGATCCGAGTAGGCTTTCCCAGGAGCAGGTAAATATAAGACTTCAGTCTTATTTGTGTTAATGGTAAGGCCAAAGTCTGAGCATGCTCTTGAGAAGTCACTGACGAGGCTTTGTAGATCGTCTTCAGAGCAGGCATTTAGGGCGCAGTCGTCAGCAAATAGCAAGTCTCTGATTACTGCTGAATTTGTTTTTGATTTTGCTTTGAGCCGCCTCGGGTTGAATAGGCCACCATCAAATCTGTATGTTATATTTATTCCTTTGTTCTCTCTATCCGTGAATGCATCTGTCAGCATAGCTTTTTCGTATAATTGCAATTTCAATAGATTTCCAGGAGTTCCTGGTAAAGCAGAAGGCCGAGGAAAATCTGTTTTAAGTTATAAAAGGGTTTAATTTAATAATTTACACCTAGGATTATAGCAGGACCTTTGAAAGTGCAGGGCTCAAAACGGTCGCATAGGCTACAGTGCCTAAGGCCGGTCTTGCTAAAAAGCGTCGTAAGCTTCGCCACCAATCAACTAGTTGACTAGGTTTATTTTTCTATATATTTTTAGGTCGATGAAAACCCAAGACAGCTGGGTTCAGATTTCAACAGCATACATAAAGGAAGACAGC